>JAPDSC010027991.1:0-35791 GCA_026290005.1 Latrodectus geometricus
TCAAACTAAATACGGAAATTCAACAAACGCAAGTTTAAAGTTCAATTTAGCTTTAACTAAAATATAATATCTTAAGAAGTCATAATAATCTTACAAATTAAAAGATACAGAAGTAAATTGTAGATTCCTTTCACAACGAAACTCATTGATAAAAACTATGATTATGAATTAAAAATCAACATTCCAGAGTCTTAAATGAATTAATTATTATTGGAAAAATTATTAAATATTTAAGAAATACGTTAAAAATTAAAATATTGATTATAAGGTGACTTGCCGAAGGGGTATATATTCATATAAAAATATATAAATTTTATCCATTATTATTTATAAACACAAAGGTTAATTTTTTAGCACAAATCATAAGCATCAATTTTTCCTAATTTTTACTTTAGAAAAAATTTAATTCTCCCTTATATTTAAAAGAATTACCAATGGCTTTATTCAAATTATTATCAATGCATCAATGCAACATAAATATGATTAAGAATGTTTTAAAATTCCTGGAAAAAAAGAATCAGTGAATTATTTATAAAATGTTATTGCATTTTATATATATATATATATATATATATATATATATATTTATAAACATTTATATATATATATATATATATATATATATATATATATATATAAATGCTTATCAAAAATCTACTCATTTCGATTGCCCCGAGGAAACATATATATCCTGCAACATATATAAACAACATATCCTGTTTTGTTCCAAAAGGTCATCGTTCCATTCTTTCTATATCACAGATGAAGAAACCTCATTTGTCTCTTGGAAAAAAAATACTTATACTTTGCCTACGAAATTCTCCAAAGCAGCTGTTTTAGTTCAAGAGGAAATGAATTTGAATAAAATCGTTATTCTGTTTGTCCATCAAACTTTTGTCTGGAATTAAATTTAGAGTGACTGTAGGAGATGAAATGAAACTTGCATCCAGATGTTGTTCTCTACTTAACTTGAAGTATGGTACATTTCATATTGTGTGTGTGTGAATTCTTAATTCTGAAATATCCAATCAATAGAAACTATATTAATGATGAATTATGTTCACGGAATTGTTGGGTACGTTGGAATGTAATTAACAAAAAGTATGTTATATCATTGTAAACTATGATTCAAGAAGAGAGAGTTGTAGTTCACCCCATCCTTTTAAATAGTTAACTATGTCTAACATTAGGAAATAAAGAAAAAAATGTTCAGAATTGGGAGCCCCCTTTTATCTTACACAATAACAGTGAATTTATTTAAATAAATTCTTTTTAATCATTTTTCCCGACTTTTGAAAATGTATTGCTTTTGTACACATCACTTAGAGTATT
This sequence comes from Latrodectus geometricus, assembly GCA_026290005.1. Lineage (NCBI taxonomy): Eukaryota > Metazoa > Arthropoda > Arachnida > Araneae > Theridiidae > Latrodectus > Latrodectus geometricus. The sequence goes on from JAPDSC010027991.1 coordinate 1,333, forward strand.
TATTTTATCTTAATGCACCACATATCGTAAATACATACCGGAGGAGAAAGTCCGAATTTCATCATTGAATTGACTAACTTATTTGGATTGTCAAGTATTTCTCCATTCATTCTTGTTGTGGTTAGACTCGGTGATAATAGGAAAAACCGAGTTACCCAGGTTCTTAGAAATAGTGGAGATTAAATGAGAATATATTAGAATGACACAATTTAAATAATAATAATAATAATGTAATTTTATTGGACTACTATTTACATTTAAATATTTACAGTTTATATTTAAAGATTAAATGTCTTATCAACATATAAAAGCATATTTATAAAACATTGTGCGGCCAGTGGGTCCTGAAGAAGAGATTAAAATGACTCACCCCCTTTTTGTAGCGAATTTCCCTTGGTAGGTCAGTACAGTTGCTGATACACTTTCTTTAGGCTCTCCTTTCATCATCGCATTGCTCCAGTATCACCCCGTCTGTTCCATGTCTCTCATTTGGGTAAGTCTGCTTCACCTCTCCACCAATTTCACTCTATCATCGGGGAACTATATTTCTATCTCATCGAATTCTTGGTTCTCCCATATCTAATCGGGGTCACATAGGTCTCAATCCATATCCCTCGTCGGAGGCTTAGCGTCTTCCTCGGTTCAACTCCTTTATTTTATTGTTGTTGTTGTAGTTCTATCATATCATCATCTGAGAATTCTGAAATCTGAATCAGAATCTGAATACTGAATCTGAATACCTCTCCATCTTCAACTCCTTAACTTTTATTGCACTCATATCTCCTCCCATTTTCTTCTATTGGATATTTTCTTGTATCTCATCGGTGTTAGGCTTCCAGGGAATGGTCAGAAATCTCCCCTCCAAAACCCTTGATTGGCCACACACAAACAAAAAGAGAATATTTTAATTTCATATGGACCACCCATACATCCCAAGGGGAAAAGGACCCTGGGATGGAAAACTGCAATAAACTTTAAGTGCATTTTTCGGGTGCCACTTTGAAATATATAGTTTTATTTCTTTATTACCCTTGTCTCTTTATATTACAATTTTTATGTTTCCTTTCTTTTATATTTTACCAAAACTACTGCCGAGAGGAATTGTTACAGAATGTATTTACAGTAACATCTGTTTCCTCTGCGGCTCCTTTTATGTCGTTTGCACTACGACAATTCTATTTATTTTTTACTGGTCTATGCATGAGATTTTATTTCGTAGTTTATATAAAATTTCAAAAACAGTAAATTTCTGAAAATTTTTGGGAAATAATGTAAATTATAGTTAACTTTCCAAGTCACAATTATTCACAGAAAATAGAAGCACGTGTTCTACGGGTAGCTATGAACAACGAAAGTTGATTGCTTTAGCCCAGCATTAAATAGCGAAATACAGTAAAACTGGTAGAAAAAATTAATATGGAATGAAAAATCTAAATATAAAAATAATTTCTCAAAGTTTAACAATTCACGGTTATTTGTAAATACATAAATAATTTTGTTACACATATGATACTTCAAGATTTTTTGTTAAAATAGTGTAAAAAAATTTTATTCTTTCCTCTATCTGAAAAACACGATACTTTAGTTTATCACTAATTTTTAAAATTTTAAAATATTTACGGACAGCAAACATCATATCCTGTGCATGTTAAAGTATTTTGAAGTCTTATTAAAAAAAAGTTGTTCTAGTTAAAAAAAAAAGTTGTCATGATATTACCAATCTAAAAAATTTTTTTACGTATTTAAGTTTTTTATTATAATCCTTAAATAGTTTTAGCTTATATATTTTGAAAAATATAATATTTATTTAGTTATTTTTAAAGTGGTAGAAAAATACAATGTTTATAAAATATATTTAACTTAGAATTTCCTTTTTAGTATATAATATATTTATATTCCAAAATTAGATACTAATTTGGAAAATTTTTGTTATGACTTCAAAGTTGGATGGTAATTCGGGAAATTTTGTCTAATCTAAGCTAATATCTAATTCTGTGTTAGAAAGTATGTTTTATCATTTTTTTATTCAACCACCTTTTTAAAAATCGTATAGTTTCAAATGTAGAAACTATTCAGGCCTTGCAAAGATAACTTTATCTGTAATCTTGAAACATGTATGAAATCTGTGTACAATATCTAAGAGTAAATTTGAAAATATCAAGTTTTTAAATTGTTTTTATTATCAAGCCTACGAATTTCGTAATTTAAAGTGAATTTGTTCACCTTATTGAAATATCGTTTGAAAAAAATAAGTGCTTTAAGGATTCGTCGTTATTAGCATATTTTAAAGTAAATATTAGAATATTTTTCACATTTGTACAATACAGAAAATATTACAAAATTACTTTAAAACAGGACATTATTAAATAGTAAAGTTAGACTAAATTCGTTTTTTGAAACCTTTATTATAAAAAGTTAAATTTTTCAATGAGCAATATTTATCTTTACTAGCAATCAAAAGAAAAATTTTATATAAAAAAGAGAAGAAAAGTATATAAATATCTTCTCTTCATACATAGTTTATGATTTTTAATAACAATATTTTAAAAATATCTTTTTAAAAAATTATTTAAGAGTTTACTAGAGGATAAATAGCATTTTCTTTTGTATTTCACAAATTTTTAATGACATATACAAATAATTAACTTTGGAAACATTTCTTTCACAATAATCATTTTAAACCTTTTAAAAATTTCAATTATACTCCTTTTTGGAACAATATATGACTGTAATTTTTTTAAATGCAATTTAAAGAAATAAACATATCACTATTTGGTAATTCTTCGGCAACACAAATTTGCATCAAGGCCATTTTTTTTTTTTTTTGTAAATTTATTTTTAAACTAACTAAATTAAGCAATTTTTTTTGCATGCTATAAATTGTTTTTAAAAAAGAAAACCATTATCTCTTTTGCAACTAGTTTTACAAGCTATATTAATAAACTTTGTGTTAGGACAACAAAGATTAATTAAATTTTTTCTGCAATTTAAAATTTTTCTAAGACATTTTACAGAACGTTGTTACTTTAAGCAATCAAACATAAACTTATCAGTAAAGCTATTTTTAAGTAATATGTTAAGAAAATAAATACCATTGGATATTATATATAGATTATTTTAAAACGTGAAGAACTTAAATAATTTTAAAATTAGTGCCAAATTTCAAGCATAAACATAGTTATACATAAAATGGATTTTTATCCTTTTTTACGGTAAAACCCACACTTTAATAAAAAAAATATAATTTTTTCACAAAAAAATTAAAAGTCGCTTATATTAATTTGTATGTGTTCAGGCGACTTATACAAATTGCATATAGTGGTTCAAATCTGTCATCAGAGGAATTTTGTGTATGGAGTTTTGGAAATTATAAATATAGAAACTCAACGGACGAGTTCAAAGTTTTATAACTAAACCTACTTTGTACGATGAAACTTTAGTATATTCTATTTAATAAAATCCATAAAATTTCCTTTCTTTTTGAAAAGGAGTAATGGTGCATAAAGAGGCGCCATTTCATATCAAATTATTTAGTTTATATCAAATTATGTTTTTTTGGAACTGGAATAAATACTGGAATAAATACAATTATGATAAAACATATATTAATAAAGGACAATGTATTTTTATTTTAAGGAAACTTTTAATGCTGTTCTGATCTTTTCTGAATACTTAAATCATCTTGTGAAATAGATTTTAACTGAATTCATTAACTTTTTAATAACTTTTTGAAGTAGTAAATTTTTATTATCAGATGGTAAACGTTACTTTTAAAGAAATAAAATTAGATATGAAAATATCTTTAAAAAATGAAAACGATATTAAGTAAGTTAGGCATAAATAAAAAATGTAAATTTTTCTTAAGTAATTTTCAATTAATTATAATTAATTGTGTTATGCTATTTCTGTTTCAGAATTGCTTTCATTTTTTTAGTCTTTCTTTAAAAATCTCAGAAATGTATGATATAACTTCTTGTTTTTTCTATTCATTGAAAAATGAAAAATTAAACATTGAATAGAATTTAATTCCAGTTTTCATTTTTTATAGAACCTTTTAATCTTAATTAAAAACTGAAACAATAATTAATTTCATTAATTTTAAAATTTAAAAAGATTTTGGAATACATATCTCTCAAGTCTTTTGAAATGTAAAAATACATTTTTCAAAATTCAAGTTTTTCATATATGTGAGAAACGAAAACATCTTATTATAATGTAACAAATGACTACATTAAATTCTTTTCAAAAATTGTTTATCATACTCTTACTTTTTAATAAATTTTCGCTATTTAATAAATCTTCTTTTAAAAATTGTTTATATTCATTTTCTTTGTATTAAAAGGATATTTTCAATTATCTGAAAAGTAAATCAATTAATCAAGTAACCAAATATTCCCTGAATTAGTCCATGATAAATTTAAAAGAGTTTATATTCAAATTTTGGTACATTTTTATAGTGCTACTGTAGTTTGCATATTTAATATCAAATTCAAAGTATTTTGAAGGAAAGAATGAGTCAAGACATGATGAAAAGCACAGGGTATGATAAAAAAGAATTTATGCAAAAATTAGCATATAGAAATTACCATACAAAATTTTAAAATACAAAATAATTTTTATTCCTTAAATAAGTAGTAAAACAAAATAAATTTTTCTGAAAAAATATTATAACAAATGTATTGAAAAATTTCTTTCGTCAGCTGAGATTGTTAATATACATAGAAATTTAAAGATTAAGAATTGGACTTCTAAAAATTGTCTTACTTTTAACCAGATATCTTGTCAAAGAGTTGATATTTATAGATAAAGTGATACTTTATATTTCCTTAAAAACCTATACTGCTTTGGTAATCTATTGATACTCTGGCTTTCAATTTTGTTTTGAAAACTATTAATGTATGGAAACAATAAGATACCCAATAAAAATTAATTTTCTGTATGTAAAAATACTCTTGTCTAGACATTTCTGTTTCTGTAAAGGCTTTCTATTTCTTCTTACTATTTTTAGACAACAATTACTAATATTTATATGATAGATATTGAACTGATAAAGGGGAAAATGTGTATAAAAATGTAAAATACAAAAAGAAATAGCAATTGAAATTTATAAAATTTTAAAATTATTTTTCAGCAAGCCGTTTTAAGTAGCGCTTGTGATAGGTAAGTGTAATAGGTAATAAATATAATAGGTAAATCTCCTATTGTAAATTGCATAACAAAAGAAATGCTGGTTATGAAAAAACCAACAGGTTATGAAAAGACATATTAAATTGTACTATTAATAAAAGAAATAATTTGTTGAAAATGCTAGAGAGTTGCTAAGTAATTTACATTTAAAAAGTGTTGTAAATAAAATGTATCAAATTTAAGATATTAAGTAACACAAATGCTTAATGTAAAATAACTTGATCAACCAAAAGAAGCATCACTTCTTGCGGACAGCGTTTGGGAAGAGGATAACATTCTCTCACACTGAGTTGAAGGAGTTCTGGAAGTTGGAGACGTGTCTACTTTAATCTGTAACATCCAAATTCTTTCCATTGATATGCCATAGATGTAAGAGCGCATGGCCAAGTTATGAAGTCTCAGGCAACCTCGCCACTTGATCGTGGTTTAAAATTACGAGGCTCTTATAACAGGCGATTATTCCTAACCCATTAACCTTGAAATACAATCCGGGACTCACTTCAAATGCACCTTCATGTATGTAAAATATTTTAAATTTAAATATTTAAAATAAACTTCATGCACGAGAATATGTTCAAATATTAGAAAATAACGAATCAAAATTATTAAGATTAATTTAAAATTTTGAGGCCATTTAATATTCAAATTTTAAAATACTTAAAAACAAAAATAAGTCAATATATATAGTATTCGATTTCATTGATAATTTGCACAACAAATTGATAAAAAATTAAAAATATATTATGAATATAAAAGAATAAAAATTATATGAATAGATGATAAAAGAAAGTATTTGTGAACTGTTAATTTGTAAATATTTTCAGGAGCAAATTCTAACTATGAAGTGTGTAGTACTTTAGTGGATACCTGAATGTTTACTGTATTTCTGGAAACGAGGGAGATTTCTAGCGAAAAAGGCCTCTTCGACAATGATTTTTGCGTCAGTTTCATTCCTTAATAATTCAAAATAGGGGAATATGTTACATGCTTGAGGAGTTGAAGATCGCTTAATTTCCAACATATCGCTTTATCATTCTGTTGTTTAACTTTGTCTTTTGATGAGTCATGGCTCCTTAACATATTTATGAAAGGACTTTCATCGCATTATATACCTAACAGAGCATCTTTATCACAATAGATTATTTGCGAAATCTGGTTCTCTCCTTATGTTTTGACAAACCTAATGAATAAATATTTCTATCTACGTCACTTTACTGTGACCCTCAAACATCTCTGCACTAACAGAATTTTGGTCGCTTTTCTGACAAGTATTTCGGGCATGGTGGTTTCCTTTTTTTCATTTACTTATTGTATGCTTGCATGTGTTTATTAGCATTTATCTTAAGACAAGAATTTTTAAGATATCGCATTGGCAAATGCTTCTTTTACAGTTATATCATGCATTCTAAATCTAAAATCTTTTTTGCAAAATACATATCTATTATCTATTTTAGTTCGTTGTTTCAGGTGCCACTTTTACATTATTGTGTAACTTTTTGTTATTCTGGTATGGTAACAAAATTCAATTCTTTGTATGGTACAATTTCAAAAAAGGTGAAGTAAATGTCATCTTCACTTAATGAAGATAACAGCATTTGGAATGTGTTGTTTGGGAACCATACGAAGACATTTTTCAAAGATAAAATTTTAGCAATGTAACGATAGATTTTCAAACATCAAGCATAGAATTAATTTTAAATAATGATGAAGAAAAACTACATTTTAGAAAATAAACACTTGTGCCCTTTTATATCTCCTTATTTCATTTTTGAAAACAAAAATAAGTTGTAAAATTATTAATGTTGATATTGCCAATTTACTAAAGAATAAGAATTTTTTAAATAAATTTATTCCTTAGCTAATTTTTCAAATAAAGCAGATGTTCATTTAAAACTAATGCCATCACAATAGTCTACTCATAGAACCATAATCTTTAGAGAGGATTTTCCTGAATTTGATCTTTGTTTCTGTTGGAAAATAGGAAATCGGTGTTACATTTCTTCTTTTTGCATGCACACCTGTCAAACTTGCTGTTTGCGTGAATCTTTTCTGTGCTTCTTTTACTTGTAGAGAGTGAATACGAATCATTGTCAATGAAAAATCCTTCTCGAAAGCAAGTAATGGATATTCAAATGCTTATACCAATTTGCAGGTATTTGAATATACTATCTATGATGTTAAGTTTAATGATGATTACCAATTATTCCCAAAACACAATATATTTCTTCTAAAACTGTAATTAAAATTCAATATTTATGGACTTATAGCATTTCTAAAATACCTTTATAATACTTTATGCGTTGAAATTAAGTCAGCAATTTAAATGATTTTTTATGTAATTTTTGTATGCAAGATTTTTAACTTTAAAAAAGAGAAACATTTTTCAGTACAACATATTTTGTATGGAAAATATTTAAATTGATCTTTTAATATTTTGAATGAATGTTAAAATAAACTGATTAATAAGTTTACAATAGTAAATACATTTTAATTAGATTAATTATAAAATTCACTTTATAAAATATATTTGACATCAAAATTCTTCTTTGAATTCTAAACAATATTTTTTTTATTTCTGAAATTTTAATGCATATTTAATAAACGTGGCACACTTCATCATATTAGAACACTTTCAAAGTTTTTTTAATTATAATATAGTTTATTATAAAGTCAATATACAGTTGATTAATTTTGTGAAGAAAAGAATATAACATGATGCAAAGTTATTTCTCAATTTTTAGGTTATCTATTATAACTTCATTCTTTCACTGACAAATATGAAGATAATTCGAGCAAACATTCTTTTACTTGTAAATTATATTAAAAGTATAAAAATTTAAAATTTCAAAAGCATAATTTATATATTTTTGAGGTGGTAAATAAATATTAGAAGCAAAGTAATCAGAACATGATTTTAAAATTAAAATATCCTTTAAGTTTTTCTATAAGATTTTTCTTAAATAGTGTAGTATGCTTAGTAATATGTAGAATATATTTGTTTTTATTTAATTATTCATTACCAACTAATACCAAACTTACATTATGCATTCAATGAAAAGGATTATTTACACTTCTTTGATCTAAACTCTTTGACTTTTGTTTCTTTTACGTTTGAATTAATTTTTATCAATTTCTGAACTTATTTTTTGCAATGTATTGCTTTAAAAATAGTTAATGAGTTAGAAATCATATTAAAGAAGAAATTATTTTGTGTTAAACAATTTTTATTATAAAATTGATAGTTATAACTCAAAAGGATCGATTTATTCTATTATTTATGTATAGTAACAATAATCATAAAATTCGAATTAGCTCATTCTTGTTAAGAAACAATTATATTATATTAGGTTGGGGAAAAAGTAATCCATTATTTTTTCGGTAGACGTCTGTAGTGATCGATATCTCATGAAGTATCTATCAAAGAATTTCAGATTTATGCTCGTTAGAAAGTGACATTTGACACTAAAATATCCTCTTGCGGCTTTTTGTTTGATTAATTCAGTTACGAGTACAAGGTTTTAAAAATGGAAGACAACAAACAGAAAATTCGATACATTTTCGTTTTTCTCTTGTAACGGTGAAAAAGATAGCCGGGTGGCTAAAATTGGGAAAGGTGTTTATCGTCCTATATAACAGTGCTCCGCAACGTTTTTTTATTCGTGGCACACCAAAAGCTTTTTCTGGTTTTCACGGTACACCAAATTTAATAGGTATAAATATAATAAAACAACACGTATACACATCAGAAAATAATACATTAATTAATATTTTAATTCGTTTTATTTTACATATATACGGTATTATATGTACATAACATATATAATTAATTACAAAACTACAATAATACAAAAAAATAGGCAAAAAGGGTAATTAATGTGATACTTGAGCTTGTTTCAAGGAACACAAGTATTTTATATTGGGCTCGATATTTGATAGTGCAACTCGAAGTTCTTGATCGAGATTTTTTAAGCAAGACCGCTTATCATTTTTAATTAAAACAAGTGTCGAAAAGCTTTGTTCGCATGAATATGTTGTTGAAAAGGGGATTAAAATTGAAATAGCCTGTTTTGAAATTTGAGGATATTCATTCTTAGCCGAAATCCAGAAAACATCCAATGGAACTTCTTCAAAATGTAGTTTTAACGTCCCGTCGTTACTCAGTTCAATAAACTCTTCTTTAAATTTAAGAGAAAATGCATCAACAGATCTTTTTGCATTAGTTGCAAAAGGATTGCGAATCCAATCATATTCTTCACTTTTAATCTAATGAAAATAGTAGTCGAATTTATTTTCCAGTGTTGTTAAATGGGATTGGGCCAGATCGATAATTAATTGCCTATTTTCAATTATTGTATTATGAACCCTTTGAAACGGTTGTAAAGAGTTGTTACTTAGTTCATTCTGCCAAAGTTCCAGTTTATTTTTGAACCCTTGCAATTTGTCGGAACAGGTTAATAAGTTTTCATTCGGACCTTGCATTTTTCTATTAAGTTCATTAAGATGGTCGAAAATGTCAGCCATATAAGCAAATTTGGCGATCCAACTGTTATCTTCGAAGTGCATGCCGAGTCCGGGCATATTTTGATTTAGTAAAAACTGATGCACTTCACAGCGAAGTTCAAACAATCTAGCCAACACTTTTCCTCGGGATAACCAACGTACTTCAGTATAAAATAATAAAGATTTATGTTCTGAACCCATTTCTTCACAAAGCATTTCGAAAATTCTTGTATTTAAAGCTCTTGATTTAATAAAATTTATAATTTTGATGCATTCATTCATAGTTTTTAAAAGTTGTTCTGGTAAATTCTTCACCATCAATACTTCCCGATGTATGCAGCAATGTGTAAATTGTATTGCCGGATTTTGTTGTTTTACATAGGCAACAAAACCCTTTATGTTACCAGTCATTGCTGCGGCGCCATCAGTACAAATACTCATGCAGTTACTCCATTGTAGATTATGTATTTTGAAGAAATCATCAGTTACTCGAAAAATATCCTCTCCAGTAGTTCGTTCGGAAAGTTTTTTACAAAATAAAAAATTTTCTTTTATGCAATCTTCGTCAACAAAACGTACAATTGCAATTAATTGTGCTTGATTTTTAATATCCGTTGACTCGTCAATTTGAAGAGCAAAATTGTTAGCTGCGATCAATTTCAAAATAAGCGTGTTCAAAATATCTGTTGACATGTCGTCAATACGTCTTTTAATAGTTTCAGCTGACAGTGAAACCTTACTCACTTCCTGAACCTCTTTAGGTCCAAGCATAACTCGCACAATTTCCATACATGCTGGTTTAATAAGTTTTTCTCCAATAGTATGAGGTTTCTTTTCACGAGCTATTAATTTTGCAATGTAATAGCTAGCTTCTAATGCTTTATCGGAAACAGATACGGTCGACATCATAAATTTTTTTTGTTTTAAATTTTGAGCCAAAAACCTTTGAAAATATGATATATCCTTTTTAGCACAATTCGGATGTTTTGAAGTTAGATGGCGATTTAGTTTACTGGGCACCATTGAGTCGTTTGTTAATTGTTCGTTGCAAATTACGCATAATGGTTTCGGAGCTGCTTCATCGCCGCACCAATAAAAGCCATAACGAATGTAGTCTTCGGAGTATTTTCTATTCACAATCTTTCTTTTCTTAGAAATACTGCTTGTGCAAGGTTCGTCTTCTGCCCGAGAAGTAGATTGTTTTCCAAATAAAAATTTATCCATATTGAAATGGGCACAAAAATAAATCACGTTAATAACAAACACGAATGGTTAATTTATAAACTTCTGCGAAGAAGTGAAGAAGTGATCTGGTTGTATGTGTCCAGTAGAAATTCGTATCTAACACTGACAATATTATATTAGGTTCGTTCTAAATCCTAAACAACGCTGTCTGCTGACTATTGAATTCTGCGCAATCACTATTTTTCAGGAACAGTCGATATAAACATTGTGCAGGTGGTTAGGAGCGTTTCTATTGGTTCTGATGACATTTTTAGCTAGAGCCGTATTCGCAAATTTAATCTACAGAGTCCATATTCTATTTATTTCTATTGACATCCATTTCTTCTATTGTGTGAATACATTATAGCAAGTGCTAAACAATTGTTATTTTATTTATGGTTTTGCATTGAAATATAGTAAGTATATACAATTCATTTTTATAAATTGTAAATTTGTATTAGAGTACATTGCATTAAAATAAATATGTTGTGTAATTTCAAGCGGCGGCACACCGGTGTGCCGTGGCACACCGGTTGCGGAGCACTGCTATATAAGACTGTAACAACCAGTTACGTACAATTTTTGTTTCGTCGATTCCGCTCGGGTGTTTTTGATGTTAGAGATGCACCTCGCATGTTGATATAGCATCGTCGAAATTGTCTATAAAATATCAAAAATGATCGAAGTTAACCGCATGTCAGCAGTCGTAGCGCGCAAGACCTAAAAATCAACATGAAAGCTGTTTTAAACCTTTTTATAAAGTGAATCCAAAAGAAGTAACATAAAGTTCACGTAAAAATAATGGATTTCTTTTTCCCCAAACTAATATTTTTAAATTGCGAAATTTGCTCACTTTAGCATATTTTGCTGTACACAGTTTTCCATGTGTTCTCAGTAATTCATGGGAGTTATCATATTTTATTTCACATGAACATTATACATATGCTTACGATATGCCAATTTTGTATTTGTCTGTAAAAGCGGTATTTATTTAAAAACAGAGAGTGGTGATGATTTATATTTCATTATATAAATTAGAGTGATAAAAATACCGTGGTTCAAAAACTTTATTGCAATTACAATTAAATAATATATATTGCAACAAATCAACTAAACATTACATTTAGAAACTTTTTATTTTATCAAAAATAACAGATTTTTATTGTTAATTATAGGAATCGAATTCAAAAATGCAAGATTTTGGAACAAATTGTAAAATAATGTAGAAAGTTTGCAAAGTTTAAAATCTGTTACATTAATATTGCTACTGTTCTTTCTTCATCCAAACGAGTAATATGTTTTTTTCTAACTGAATTTTAATTTCTCTTTCAGCAGATGGTTTACACTAAAAATGAAGTTCTTAAAGAAAATTCTTTATATTGTTGTAATTTTACAAATAGTGTTTAGTGTTGAATCTAAAGTGTGTATTTTTCTTTTAATTCATTAAATGCATTCTGGTTGACCAATTTTTCAATATATTCTGAGTTTAGTGATTTTATACTCAAAATTGAACTTATCTTAGAATGGATATTACTGATTCCTGCTTTAAATCAAAACTGCAAATATATTATTTAGTTATTTGCATTTCTAATTATCAGGTTTAAAAAGTCAATCTCTTTAAATTAGCCGAGAGTTTTAAAGCTAAAGAGATTAAAATCGCAAACGCATCTACATTGCCTTCATTGTATGTAGAAAAGAAAGAAAATTGCAAGAAAACAATGTTGCAAATGAAAACAATTTAATGTACAATGAATGCTCGAAAATTTGATACTTAAACAGTATTATAACTACATAGTATACTGAAAGTTTCAGAGAATCACGTCCTATAAATAATTTCTAAAACTGTCCTATAAGAAACAATTCCAAATAAATTGTAATAAAGTAAATCAAAATAAAAGGAAGAATTTTAGAAAAATGTTTGAGGTAAAAATAAAAATACAGAGAAAGGATTTCAGATAGTGTGTGTGTGTGTTATTTAAAGTAATTCAGGAATTAATAGATATTTGTATCTATTTGCATCGATTTAAAAACTAATGTTTGAATACGCAAATAATAAATAAATTGCTAATAAAATATATTTTAAAGGATAAAAAACATATTTACTTGTTAAAAGTGAAAAATAAATGAAAAAATCTTAAGAAAAATCCTTGATAGAGGTGCTATGAATACAATCAATCCTGAAATTTTTCATGGAGATGAGTACAGTGCTTTCACAAGGTAGAAACATTTCCCTTCATTTGAAAAACAATCTGATACATTATTTCACTAATTTAAAAAATTTAATTTTTATATATATATTAGAATTATATTTTTAATATTAGTAGTTATTTTAAAATTTGAGGTTTTTAGTATAAATGTCAAGTGTATTGTCTCAATATATGACAAATGTAAAACACCTTATTTTAACATACATTATTTGCCTAATTTTATATTTATTAATTTTATCCAAAAATAGTATAATAAGACTGCCTAGCCAAAGCTTTTACTTGAAAAGTTCAAGGCATATTTATTACATTATATGTATGTTATATCAATATTCCTAGAAACAATACATAATAAATAAATTATTATAAAACTTTACAAGAGCAAATTAATAGATAATCAGTCAAATAATCCATTTCAAAATTTCTTAAAGCTGAAATGTTAAACATATTCCCTGATTTTCGGGTATTAAGAAATTCTGTGACGAATGATATTAATTAATTAAGAAATCTTTTACATTAATTTTCTTATGAAATAAAAATTACTTTTATTTATAACAAACTAAACTTTTAAAAATTTAATGTGCAGTTATTTTTGAAAGCAAGTTATTATTTCTTGCTTAAGTACTGAATGATAGAAGAATCATAATACATAACAAAAATATTTTCTTTAAAAAAGTTTCATATCATTGATAAATTCTTGAAAGTTAAAAAAATATAAATTTTAAGAATTACTTTCTAATGAAGTAATTTAGTGATAGACTATGCGTGTGTGTGTTAAAAATCATTTAATGAACTATAATACTCAGAATATTAAATTGAGTATTATGAGCATTACTCAATAATATTGTAAAACTGTAATCAATGTAACTGTAATGTAGAAATTGTAATGATTATAATATTAAAATGAATAAGAATATAGTTCAAGGAAATTAAGAAATGTCTAAAACAGATGGTGGTAAAAAAATTAATTTAATTGAACAATAATGCTATGAACTAATAAAATATAAAGACATTTCAAAACCATAAAAGCAGTGAAGAATTCAAACAATCAATTAAAAACGCAACTCTAGGTACTTAGATAAGAAACGTTTCAGCCATGTTTTGCAATTAGCAACACTAACATATTTTGAACTGAATGTATTTTGATTATATTTCAAAATTAGGATAAATTCATGATTCATGAGAAGATCTGCCAATGTTAGGAGAGAAGCAACCTATTGGTGTAAAATATACCAAGATATTTTTGAAAAATGTTTTCAATTTTTGGTACATTCTAATAAGAACTGAAATTTTAGTGCACACTTTTTTTCATAGCTTCTCCTTTTTCATAGCACACTTTTTTTCATAGCTTAAGGAAAAATGAAGGAAATTTCTTCAAATTTGTAATTAAGATTCTGGAATACCAAATTCTCCAAAGAAAAATTTAAATGCAAAGAAAAACCACGAGCAAAGGAAAGAATTTTAATTTTTGTTTAGAAAAAAACTCTAAGAAATAAGCCTAAAAGTTACTGCTTATTAGCTAAAAAACGTTTATATTTCTTGATGTCACAATCTTTAATATAAATTTTATAACTAAGTTTTATGCTAATACCCACTTCAGTGAATGAAAAAAGTTATTTTATGGCAACATTTTTAAAGTTTAATTTAACTACATCTATATAGACAAGACAGATAACGTATAAAAATTTAAATCATCTTAATATAAAGTTCGATTGTTAAAAAAGTTCATTAGTGTGCCATAAAGCATTTCTCAGTATGATTTTTAAATGCCCGTAAATTAAAATGGAAAATACAAATAAAATATGTTTCCTCAACCTCACTTGTAGATTACATCAAATAACATTCATGATGAAAATTAATAATTTTTTACTATACATTATCTGTATTTTTTTTTACCTTAGATGTGGTTTTTTGCTATTACTTATTGAATTCATTTTAACTATTTTCATTTTTTTCCATTGCACTTCTATAACAATATAATAGTTAAAATGAAGTAATCCACAATTAATAAAGAAAAATATTTTAAAAAAATATTAAAACAATAATATATAACTATTTTATAATATTTAAAAATCATTTATTTATTTTTATATAACTCCTTTATGTTTATTCAAAATAAAATTTCTTAAATTTAGTAAATTATATTTATAGTTTCATAACATATTATTAACTAAAATGTATTGAGTCTTTGTTAAAAATGAATAGCAGCATGATATTTTTAAATCATACTAAGATTGTACTAACTTGAATAAACTTTTCATAATTTTAATTCAATTTAAATAATAAACAGTAAATAATGTTAAATTAGTTCTTGCATTAAGACTCTTGCAATAAAATATATCACTAAGTCATATGAAGAGGAAAAAGGTATTACATATTTATTTCATGTTTGTGTCTTAGGGAAAAGACATATTATGTTTACAGATATCATGATAAAGAGATATTATGATTTACTGAGAAAAGAGAAGTATGATATTAATATGATTGTCCAAATGAATAATGAATCCAAAGCGTTTACTATAAAAGTACATTTTGACGCAATCGAATGGAATGAATCTCATTATAAATAAGAAATTATGGTATTTAAAGACATTTTACTTCACAAATTAGAAAAAAGAGTTAATTTTAGACCTTCGAAACACATCACATTTTATACATATATTTCATTACAATGGCCCCATATCATTTTTCCAAATTGGCAGGAAAATAGTAAATAGTAAACCCTCGGTAGAACGGTGCTAAAGCTCGTGGGTTTGATTCCCAGTTTGAATTTAAGTGCATCCAGTACAAACAGAAGGGCCACGGACTTGGTCTGCCACTCACACAAAAGCATCATTAAATTTTGAAGGCATTACGAACATGGTCTTTTTACATTCTTTAGTCACAAGAGAGCACAACAGTCTTCATCTTGTTTATGTATTGAACCCAACCCTTCTTCTGTCCAAGCCAGAAAGCAGTAGGAATTAAGCTAATTTTTATAAACAATGTAAATAAGATACTTTATAAATACATATTTTATAATGTGAATGTAATAAAGATATGATGAGGTCACATGGATAGCAAACAAATTAAGAGTAATTAGATTATCTGTACGGAATTGGACTTTTTATAGTGCTGATGCCAAACCTCAGTGAAGAAATTTTGTTTTAAAAATTTATATAATTATGGAAAGAACATCGCACACATAAATAATATATTATGATATTAATACTTATATTTTTATTTCAGTAAATCTTTAATTTGTATGTTGTAAAACTATAACGAAATTCATCTATTTATAATAATTTGATTTCATAATTTTCATACAAAAAAAATCAACTTGTTTTTGTTATTCATTTTCTCTCTAATTTGTTATGATTTTTTTATAAATTATATACATCGCAATAAAATTAATTCTTAATACTTATTTAAGTAAAGCAATATTGTCAAACGTAAAGTATATAAATTAACGTTTTTGAAATGTGGTTTAACTCTAAAAGACATGTTTTTAATCAATAAGTTTGGGACTTGTTCCAATAACAGCATCGATTACATATTTCATTCTGCAAAAGATACATTTTAAGGTCAAATGAAAGTAAAGCTGACTAACTTGTGTAGTGCAACATGTTTTCATACTGAAATCATTTTTATGGATTCCCTTAATGTAACAGGGCAAATTTAAGTTTTTAAGTACTTTTAAAAATCATTTAACAATAGTTTATCTTTTAATCTGAAATAACTTTAACAATCTTATCACAATCTTTTAATCTTTATACAATACATTGAATAAAATTATCATTGTTCATAAAATGTTTCAGTCTAAATTAAGTTTTAAATTAATAGTGGTATTTTGACATCTTAGATGTGTATCTTTTGATTAAAATATAAATATGTACATTATAATAATGTTTAAAATATTTGCAAGATTTATAATCTTTAAAAAGTCGTATTATTGAATTATTCCATTTTCAAATGCTATACTATATATATAACATTTTATAAATTTAAATAGTTGAAAAATAAATCATTTTATAAAAATTTCTTGCAAAAAGATGTTTATACCTTATTTGTTTAAATGAAGATTTTTATTTATTGTTTCTGAAATGCATTAATATTTTAATGTCAACAAATTCACTGAATTACTGATAGTAATATATAAACTTGAAATTTATTAATCAAAAACTGGTAGAATAGTTTTGATGTTGATGATAATATTCTATCACTCATGATAAATAATTTCAATTAATGAATTCCTGAGTAATTAATGATATAAATAGTTAATAATAGTAGTTAATAATTAAGTTAACGATTTAATATTTTCTATAAAAATGTGGATCTGAGATATTTATGTCTACATAATAACTTTATTTTCTTAAATATATTCTTGAGAAATTTCAAAGTAGAGAAAAACAAGGATATTGCTCAAAGTGTTTTTAAGAAATTATATTTTGTCCTTGTGTTTTTTAATGACATTTCAGCAATTACATCATCATTAAATAAATTAAGCTTACAAATATCTATCTGATTTCTAATGATAATTTTATTCTTGCTATATCATATGAGTAGTTGCCAGTCTACAAATCTACTTATATCTGAGAGATAATTATAAGCTTATTAAATATACGTAAATCTAATGACCAATAATTATATTTCCGAATTTTATTCAATTTTTTTATGAAAAAAAGTATTTTACTTAAACTTTTTTTGATAATTATATTAAATAAAAATTACAATTAACAGACTTTCATTCTAAATTTTGTTTTGGAAATATTAATTTACTGGTATAAAATCAAAAAGTGGAATATAAACTTCTTATGTAAAGCAGATTATTTCCTTATGATTTGAAAGAAACCTCTTACATACTTTAAACTCTATTTTTGTCATAACATCATTGTGTTAGTCATAACACACTAGTGTTAGTATAATAAAACTTTTTTTGAAATTATAATCAAACACTTGAAATAATTCAATAACATACATATATCACATATTATGTGAACCATAATTTATATATTGTAAGGAATTAAAATGCGTGTATGTGTTTACAATTAATAATAAAAAAAAATTATTTGAGAATATAGACAGCGTATGAAAAGAACACTATTATAAATCTCATCAAACTGAAATCGATGTCTGTCAAACAAACATAACCATATTGAAAATACAATATATGTGAACAATGATAAATATAATATATATGAAACAATAATATATATGAAATAATAATATATATATGAACAATAGCATTATAGCTCTTTATATCTATGTTTCCGCATTTATTTTTTATGTTTTTTTTAATATTAAGAGATTACTAATTTTAAAAATTAATTAATCATTTTCATAATATTTTATATTTTTTTCTACATTTAAATGATTCTCATATTATTATAAATGCACTCTTTTGAAAAATATTAAATTATTGAAATTTCTTTTAATTTAAAAAATTTAAAGTGCAATTTTATTTGATTAACTGTAATAAGGAAAGTTTTTTACATCTTGCTTTTTCTATCTTTTAGATTCTAAAATATCATTTATCAAAATAATCCACTTTTAACATAATTTGTCTGAATAAATCAATTTTTAAAAATAATTATAATAATTTTGAATAGGTATTTGAGCAATTTATGGAGTCATTAAACGATTCAAGTTTAAATAAAAAGAAACTAAAGTTTCAATAGTAAATTTTTTTGATAACATTATTCATAAATCAATGCTAGAAAAGGTTATGATTATTAATTTAGGTTAATTATATGTTTTGAATAAGTAATTTAACAGACAAATAAATATGAAAATATCTTAAAATATTACTTCCAACGTTTTTTCTATTCAAAAATATAAACACTTCGTTCAGTATTAAGAATATTTTTGATTTCTGCAGATTATGCACAGATTTTCATTAAATTAGTTCTAGCAAAATAAGAAAACAAAACTGAAAAAATTCTCATTGATCACATGCAAACAAATTCTATTTTATCAATAAAGTTCTCAAATTATTAAGTAAAAATTTACAGAATTTACCCAAGTAAAATTTACATAATTATATTTACTTTTAAGCATAAAATTCTCATTTAATATTAATTTGTAATAATATTTCATGGGCTTCTATTAGAAGTTTATACATAAAACTCATAATTTTTAAATCCATATTGATAAAATCACTACCTTTTATAATTTAACTATATATATTTGCAAAACATACGCTTAAGAAAAAACATGAATTTTAACAAAGAGTAAAGCAGTACTTGCGCAATTAAAGAATTATTATAAAAAGAAAAATTGTAAATAAAATTTGTTTTCAAAGTGATTAAAAATATAAATAATAATAATTTTCCTTAAATCAATTATCTTGAAACAAGTTTGGAAATAAATGACATACGCATTGTATAAAAATAAAATGTAACGCACTTCTGAATTTTAAGAGACATTTTTAAGAGAACTGTTTAAATATAATTAAATGTATTAAAAATATAAAAGAAAACAAATAAAAAGGATTAAAACTGGTTCAGTATAAAGTGAAAAATTTTGAGTAAAAATGAATTGCGTATTTTTGAAATATTTCAAAAGTTCCTTCAATTTCCCATTGAAAATGGAGAAATGTTTAATGAGGCTCTAAGCATCATTGGCTTGGATAATTATGAAGATGAACGCGAGAATTGAATTAAGTGGCAAAGAAACTTTCAGAACGATCCTATGTAAAATATAATTGTGTTAATTAAATAATAAGCACAAATAAATGGAAAAGGAAAAGACAACTACTGCTTTTCATCCCGTACTGTTTTGAAGAGCATTTACAAAACTTAATTATAACGAAAGAAGTAATGTCAAAGAATAAATTAATTTGTCAGAATATTGAAGTAAATGCAATAAAATGTATCATATTTTTCACATTTTAATTGAAATTCTTTAGAATACTCCTTTTATTTTTGCTTTAAAATATAGGAATAAATCTTTATTAATAAAAGGAATTTTAATTTTTTTAAATTATTTTATACATTACGCAAAGAAGAATAAATAACAGTGTTATAACTTCTTAAAAAGAAACAAATAATCTGAATTCATTCCAATTTTTTACTGAAACATTTCTTTTTAGAAGAATATTTAAAAGTTTCTGTTTGTGATACTGATAGTTAAGTAAAATCAGTTCAACTTATCTTTAACTATTATTGTTGTTGTCTAACTATTTGCTAAATATCATTTAAATGAATGTTGTGTAAAATCCACTTAAAATAGTATTAAAATTTTTTATCTCAATTATTAGATAGTTTTGTTAAATATCAAATTTATGGATAAGCTAGCAATTTCATAAATCATTTTATCAAAAACAATATCAGAGTGCATAATTATTCTGCAATAAATTATTCCGCTTTCATTTAAAGTAATAAAAAATTAATCTCTGTGAAGTTTGAGTCTTGAGTTACATAATTTATATCATCAAATATTAAACATTCTCATACATTTATTTATACACTCGTTAGTAATTGTGTGCAAGAAAACTAATTTCAGATATTTTAAATTTCTTTGATAAGCAATGAACCAGCTTCTTATTTTCTAGTATAAAAATTTATCATAATTGTCAGCACTGTAAATAACGTATGGCTTATAAATATCTTTAATAATATTTTAATTAGATAGATTAAACCAATGAAATTATTATCATGTAAATTCTCATCTGTATGTAGATGTGTATCAAATATAATTTACATAAATAAATTAAATCTGATTTTTCATTATAAATTTAGTGTGATTAAAAATAAAAAAGTTTTTTTTTTAAATTTATTTTAATTAAGGTTTATTGATTCGCTTTAAATATCACAATCAATTAATGTTTTCTTTAAAACTTGATGATATTTTTCTCTATAACATGATTAATTACCAAATCGAAACACAACATATTCAAATAGTTTCATCTTTGCTCTTCTAATAAGTTCTGCCAAAGAGTCAATAGAATTCATTTGATTATAGAGTAACTATTTCTCATGAATATTTAATTATCCTTATAAACCTTATTTTAATTCATCACTATGTGTCTGTTGTGAAATCAACTACATAAATGTTTTAAAGCCAGACTTCTGTACATCTTAAGTTTATTAAAACTTTGTGCATTATTAAGAATTTACATTTCTCAGCTCAATCGAACTATACTTGATATGATATTTTTATGTGTTATGTTGTTAGTCTACGTATTCATATAACCCATTTTCAGTTTTTTTATAGGTTTTAAAAACAACAAAATATGTATATATGTGCTAGTGTAATGTATTTAGGAAAAATAGTGATTTAAAAAATTAATTTTATGCATTATTTGCTATTAAAATTTTTATCCCAGTTAACTTTTATAAATTTTAGCAAAACTTGGTGAATATTACATGAAAATTACTTTTACATTACATAGATTTACAAATGTTTTCCTGTAGATTTTAAAATGACTATAGGATAGTTTTTGCGAAAATTTGCTACAATTTTCATCAAAAGTACTAGCAACTTAAAATCATATAAATTTTTACCAATACTAAATCATATTATTTTATTCAATTTCTTTCAGATAATTGCTAAATCTCTGTAACTATTTTACTAGCATATCAGGCTTAGATCACACATTCCATTCCAAATTGCTTATGATAAATACTTATCAAGCTAATTGATTTCTGTAATGATTTAAAATTTTAATTTGATCATTTTGAAAATAATTTTTAGTGATCATTTATCATCTTATAAGTTCTTTAAAAAAGTAATGAAAGTCTTTCCTTAAAATAAAATCAGTATAACAAAACTAAATTATAAAATATTACGAGGTATAACAACAAAGATGCTAAAATATTATAAAGTATAACAACAAAGATGCTAATAGGGTATATGTTTGTTTAACAGCTTCTAATTAATTTTTCCTATTTACTTAAGAGCTTAAAAAAAATCTTTTTTGTTAATATAGAAATAATTTTTTACTTGTCATGAATTACAGCTTTTATATTTTACTTTGATAGTAAATAGAATGGAAAATAAAACTGAAAAGCATCGGAAATATTGATCTTGTTTGTATGTTTGATTCTCAATTAACTGCTGTTTTATGTTAATATTTTTACAACTATATAATAATAAAGTAAAAATACATTGAGATTTTCAGATTGATAAATTTTATTAATTTATTTAAATATATAAAACTAATGAAACAGTTAAGAAACTTAATTAAAACACAAATCTCTTTTATGTTTTTAAACTTCTAGGTAGCAAAGTTTCAATGGATGTAAACTAATCAAAAGTACTTACTGAAATACTACAGTAAGGAATATAATTTATTTTCTCACCAAATAATAAATTGCATAAAATAATTTCTTACATAATTCTGTTTTTTTTATTTTGCAAATATTGAAGTTGAAAGTAAGAGCCATTTTTCATTTAATTGAAATACAAGCCAAACGTATTATTATGTGAAACTTTGATTAAACTTAGAGTGTCATTCGAAAATACACTATTCCCTTGGAATCAGTTATAAATAACTGTATATGGAAACTTTTTTCAAAGAAACATGATATTCTTTCAATAAAAAGTTTTTTACATTTATTTTGAGTGTCGGCAATAATGAAATGTATTAAACAAATATATTCCTTACAGTTTCAAAAATGTCATTATAGTCATTAGGTTCCTATTTCAATAAATTTGTTTAATAAGAAGATCATTTTGTATATTGCAAATAAATATTTTCTTGTGGTGATACAGTTTACCTTTATGCAAAATATATAACAAAATATATAGAAAAAGTTTGAATTGTTTTCACAATTTTCCAATTGTTTCTTACATTTCGTGGTATTTCATGGATCAATTGAACTATTTGGATACCAGCATTTATTTTAGTTCCCAAAAATTTGTACATATAGAAGTTTTGTTGTACATATGAATGCTTCTACAAAAATGTATTCAGAATACAATGCAATATATAATTTCAAATTTTAGAAACATTTGTAATAAAACCAAATCAAATAAAACAAAAGATGCAAAATCACTATTTTTATATAGAATCGGAAGAAATACAATATTCTTCAATATTTTATTTGTATCTTTTACGCATGTTGGTAGAAGAAAACTACTATCAGCAATCTTCCTTGAAATTGTTTTCTTAGATATGTAATTTAGATAAAAGATTTTGCGATGTAACAAAGCTTTGTGTCCCTTTTATTTCCTCTCGTTGTATTACTATCAGAAAGATACGACATTTGTATTTTTCCTAATATTTATGAATTTGCTTTTTACTCTTGAATTATTTTCTTCGCGTCATCTCAATATTTCTATTTTTACCATCAAATAAAGTTCCAAAAACATATATACTCTCTTTGTTTTTTACATAATTATTAGTAATATAAAAAGTTTTTCAACTAATTTAACATAATACAAATACTATTAGTTTCTTTGTTTTCTAATTTTTATCAAAAAATTATTACAAAGTACCCCTATTTTTATCAAAAAATATTTTATATGCTTCACACAAAAATAAAATATTTTCATATCTTATTACATAACATAATTTTATCGTTGCTTTCTATTTTTATTAAGTGTTTCACATACTTTTGCTACGCATTTTATTTCATGCAACATTTCATTCGCAAAATGAATAAATTTAATCAATGAAAATCACAATGAAATCTAAATAAATTTGTTATACTACAAAATAATTTTTACATGTTTTGTATTTATTTCAGATAACTTATAAGATATGTTTATGCTCTTCAAAATAATGAATGAAATTATTCATTAACAAAGTAAAATACATTTTTTAACAAATGAACTGCAAAGTTTAAGACTATTTTCTATTGATTAAACTGAAACATTTGAAGTGAAAAATCTTAATAACAAAAAATCATTAATTTTAAAAGACTGAAAAACTGACTTATGACAAAACTTTAAAATTATAATAACTGCAATATGCTGTATATAACAGCACGAATGATAGAAAATAAATATATTTAAAAAAAGATTAACAACATGAAATTGATCAATATATTATGAAATGAATTCTTACCTGTGTCTTCATATTTTTTTAAATAAGTTTAATACTCCAAAAGAATAAATATTTTACCATATCTACTGCCCAAATTTGTAAATTTCTTTAACTAATAGTCGACAAACAAACTAAGCAACACTTAAATTTTAAAAATAAATTTCAGTTTTTAGAAACAATTTATTTATCGTTCCAAATGGTAGGTAAACATAAAGTGTAATGACTTTAGAATGGATTTAATTATAATAAATTAAAATAATTCTTCACTATAATTTTACAATTTGCGATACTGAAATTAAAACCGTATTGTCAACTAAGAAGAATCCATGAACACATGGTATACTTCCACATGAAACTTTACAATAAATTCAAGATTTTAATGTAGCATTGCACACATTAAAACTTAATATGATAATAATTTTATGAAACCCTTAAGCAATCTTTTATTTTTTTTATTTATTTAATGCTATACTGATTTCGAAGATTACAATTTGACTTTATTATTTCAATACACATCTCATATTCATTCTTTCTTCAACACTTTGCTGTCAGTTAAATTTGCATCAGTGTCTTAAACATCTATGATTCAGTTCAATCTTATTAAAGTATTTTTAATCTTATAGAAATAATTAAATAGATCATTCTGAGATTATAGCCCTGGGTTATGAGGAACATACTTTTATTTGTGATAGTTTGCCTTGGAAAAATATATTAATATATATGATTATTTGCAGATTCATTTGTAAATTTTACATTTTACAGCTCTGAAATTTAAACTAAATAGTAAATTAAAAAGAATCCGTGAACACGTAGGAAACACGACACAAAATATTTTAATAAGTTCATGAATTTAAAGTATTGTCTCATTAAAACATAATATGATAAATATTAAGAGAAACACTTTAGTTTTATATTTTCTACTATACTAATTTCGAAAATTAAAATTTGATTTGTCATCATTTCATATTCATTTTGTTATTCAAACTTTTGTTGAATTCTACTTCATGTTTTTTTATTGCGTGATTGTTTTAAAAATCTTTGTTTCAACTCATTCTAATTAACGAAATTTTAATTTCATAAAATAATGAATAAGATATTTCTGATATTATATCTCGTTGTTTTCATAATTTTTCAATATTCTCATGTTTAAAATATAAAACTTAAATTATTTAAATTATACATGACATCAAAAATTATATTTTCAACTTTTCCCTCCTATTTATAAGACAAGATATTTTTTTCATTTCAAAAATTTTTTTCACTCCCCCATTTTGATGTTAAATATTTATCTTTCATTCACTTTATTTGCTTTTATCCTTATCTTTATTTATAATGTGTTATTTTATACATCATGGGAATAGTTTTTATTCCTGTACCCTTAACGTTGCTACATCATTATGTAACTGCTTATGTAATATTAGAAATGATCTAGATTTTTAATTCTGAATATTTTTCCAATTAGTCTCAAAATAGAAACCTGCAGAATAAAATGTTCCACGGAATAAAATCAAAAAAAACTATCAGCTTTTTTCGTTCCATGAAAGGGATTAAATTTGATACTCTTCGTCTTCAGTTCTCAGAAATATATTTTATTTAAAAAGTTTAAATTTAAAGCAAAATTGAATCCAGCATCATCGTTTACTGCAATATATTTTTATCCTTTACTGAACAATAAAAGGGAAGACAAAGTCTTCATAAGTTTAATGAACATGTTTTACCTGTGGTCAGATAAATCTAACAATTAAAGTTGAAAAATTGTTTTTATTTTATATTTACATAATTTCACACATTGCATGTTTACCGAAGTTTATAGTTGGTGAGATTTCTGGTTAATTTTCAACATATTCGTTTTCTGAATGCTAGGAAACAAACCTTATTCTCTTTTAACATGGAAAACATTGCTTTTTAAAATACTCGCAAAAATAATAATTGCATGGTTGATTATAAAAGCCAACCATGATTATATTAATATTCATGAATATAATTTATTTAAGCTCAGTTTCATTTCTCGTATTCAGTATAAATGATCCCCATAAATATCTTAAGTTTAAAAGGTTTTATATGAAAATTGCTCAAATGTTCAGTTTGTGTGATTTTAAAGTTAATTAAAAAATTTTAATTCACATAAAAAGTTAAATTTCATGTTATCTGGTAAATTTGCTTAAAAATTTATAAGTATAATTGTTTTGCAAATATTTAAAAATACTTATATAATATAGAAAAATGTCTAATAATATTCTTGCAATAAAATTTTCAGAAAGTGATTTTATTTAAGATAATTATGTTTAATGTTTATTCATTTAATATTTTATGTTTAATAAAAACATTTATTATTTTCAGTTAATGCAAATTCTCCAAAGATAGGAAGTTCCCCCCCCCCCTCTTCTTTGTCGAGTGCCAGCCAGACTGGCAGTATGGTTGCGCTGCTCCACTCTTTTAACTGAACCGCAACTGGGTGTGGAGTCCTACTTCCTCAGTACACACATGCCATAGGAACCCGTTTATAGGGTAGGCAACCATTCACACTCCGTTCATACAAGGAAAGGACAAATACAGAAGAGAGAGAGAAAGAGAAAGTACGTCCATGCCTGAACCGGGTTTCGAACATAGACCTCCTTATCAGGAATCAGGAACGCTAACCACTAGACAGAGTAGGCGGCAGGAAATTTAGTAAAATACATTATTATTATTTGCATCACATTAATGTCTGAACAATATAAAATTCACTGAACAGTATTGATTGAATGAAACAATATTGATAAGTTGAAAATAAGCTATTACTAGTTTAAATTAATTCGTACATATAAAAATGAAACCACACATAAAATTAATTGTGTATTCTTAATTTATTGGTAATTTTCTATATATAATTTTCTGTAAAAATTTCTGTATATAATTTTAAATTGAAAACAATGTTGTAATTATTTCTCCTTATCATTTGGAGATAAATGTAACTACTACAGCTTTCACATCAAGCAGTTAACCTTAGCTTTGTTTTATTTATTTGAGATTTTGGTTTACATATTTGTTATATTATATCACGTTTTAATAAAATTTACCTTAATAACAGCTCTGTGTCTCTCTCTGACAATTCTGTGTCAATTACAATATGCTTTAAACTATGATTTTTCAGCATACTATATCCATGGTAATAATTACAATGACAGATATAGAATATCAATATTATATCAATAGACCTAATATATGATAAACAAGAACAAAGTTTTGTTTTCTTTCAAGACCTGAAAGGCGCAGCATGTAATTTTTTGGACCTTGCGCCACAAAACCCAACCAACCTACCAACTGAAGACCAGAAATGGTTTTTTTAATCACTCATAGAAGGAAAATGGAGTATTTAAAATGGAGTAATATTTATAAGAATATTTCTTTTAATAATTATCGAGAAAATATTCTGCTAGTAAGAAGGAAGCATTAAGTATTTCAAAGGAAAATTTCAAAATAAATTTTGAGTGGTGAAATTCATTGGCTGTGACAGACATACAAAATAAGACTTGTTTTAGATTATCATAATATCTTTTAGGAAGTTGTACAAGGCAAGATAAAAGCAACGCGAAGCCATTTGATGATGTTAATGAAACAACTGTAAAAATATATAAAGAAAATTTAAAATGGCTACTTAATAAAAGAAATACAAGTCTTTAAAAGAAACCAAATATTTAGAAGTAATAAACAGATAGGAAAGTGCTACCACTATTATCAAAATAGTTACAGGGTGAAATTATATTCAAAGTGAGAGTAGCTGATGACAAATCAGCTAATTTTAAACAGAATGACAAGTTGTAAAAAAAACTGGATTTAAAGTAAATGTTATTACCTCTTGATGTAGAAACAAACTCATCAGAAGACAATGATTATAACTGGTTTGTAAATAATGGTGTATAAAATTGAATTGCTAGTTGCAATAATTATTTCACAAACTTTGAAAAATTTAAATACCCTCATAAAATTATTGCCACCAATGACAAATATTAGTAGCAATGGGCAAAGGGATCTTAAAATTACACAAAAATGAAAGGAAAAAGACAAGTTAAAGAATTTATGAAGTTTGGCTTATCACGGGTATTAATAAAAATCTTTTTAGTATTACCTGTATAAGATAAAAACAAAAAGAACATATTTCAATTAGCAATATTTCAACATATTTCAATAAGAATATTGATTAAATTCAATAACGAGAGTTTTACGTTTTACGCCAGCAGACCTCCCTGTACCTAGCTTGGGATGAGCTTTACCAGTTTAGTCAATAACGAGAGTAACTTTATGCTACGATTAATTTAGAAAATGTCATGCATAAAGTTTATGTGCAAGTACATATTCCAGACAAATAGATAAAAGTAAAGGAAGCTACTACAAGTAATTCTATTTCACATTTATATAATGAGTATTATACAGCGTCTACCAAGGCTGAATTGAATAATGTCAATGCACAGCTTAAAAGCAAGTACTCCCTTTTCAAGAGGCAGAAATGGAGTGAACTGTGTTCTACTCTTGATTCTAGGACCCCAGATTCCAAACTGTGGAAACTGGTAAAGAGTATTGATAAAAGTCAACCTCAAGCTGAGAGAACAAACACCTTTCTGGCCCCAGATGGGTGCATTCCCCGTAATGATACAGAAGCAGCCGACTTACTGGGTTTACATTACAAGAATATCGACGAACTGTCTTTCACTCCCCAAGACAAGTCCATCGAACGCAGAACAAGAAACCTAGCACTTAGACACCGCACCATCAAGGCAGGTGATCCCTTGTTCAATGATGCCTTCTCTCTGCAAGAATTGGAGCAAACAGTTAAAGACTTGAACCTTTCTAGATATCCTGGCCCAGACGGCCTTTATGGACAGATCTGGCTAGATAGAGACTGGTTGACATCATTAATATCTCTTGGAACAGGGGACGACTTCCCAGGAACTGAAAAAAGGCAACTATTATACCTATAAGGAAACCTGACAAGAAAGCTACCTCACCTGACGGTTACAGACCTATTGCCTTAACTATTATTCCCTGCAAAGTTATGTAAAAGATGATTCTTGCTAGACTTACCTTTTATCTCACATCTAAAAATCTTTTACCAAAAAAACAATTTGCTTACCGAAGAGGACACAGCACTTCTGATCAAGTTTTGTATTTATGCCAATCGATCAGAGATGCCCAAAACAACAAACCAACGAAACACACCGCCGCTGTTTTTCTGGATCTCTCCAAAGCTTTTGATAGAGTCTGGTGGAACTTACTAATAATAAAACTTCATGACAATTTTGGTATCGAGGGCAGGGCACTTTCTTGGATAACTGATTTCCTAAGGGATAGGCTCATTCGTGTTAAACATAAGGATGCCCTATCCAAATGCTATAGAACGCATCAAGGCATCCCTCTGAGTTCTGTCCTCAGCCCAACCTTGTTTTCATTGTATATGGCTGGGATTGAGGGGAAAATATATGAAGGAGGATGTTAAGTTGTAATTTTCGCTGATGACATTGTTCTGTGGTGTTCCGGCTACAATGTGAACCTTATAGAATCAACACTTAATTCAACGTTAATTGACGTGAAGAACTTTGCGAATGACAAAAGCTGGTTTTCAATATCTCAAAATCTTATACAGGATTTTTTTACCACTAATAAACATCTGCACTCGTATCGTCCAAAGATTCTCATCAATGACCAGCCTCTTTCTTACGTTAAGCATCCAAAGTACTTGGGATTCGTTTTGGATCAAGAGATCAAGAGCAATGATCACATACTAAATTTGGTCAACAAGAGTCGTAAAAGACTGAATATTCTTAAATATATCTCAGGAAGAAACTGGGGTGCTGATGTAAAAACACTTAGGGCAACGTATATTGCTCTTATCAGGCCTATCTTAGAGTATGGATTCCAATATACTTCAGGGCCTCATCATATTATCTTCTCAAACTAGAAAGGGCTCAGTTGAGTGCAGCTCGTATCACAACAGACTTGAAGAGCAGCTGTTTTTTGCAGTTTATATGCAGTTTATTTGCAGTTTATATATGGTGCTAAATCGCATCATTAAATGACATATTTTTCTTTGGAAATATAGTCAATAGAATAATACGTCGTATTGGTCTGTTTGATTTTAAAACATTCTTATGTAAAAAATGTCTTAAAAATAAACAGACCATAAAGTTGAATAAGGCAATCAACCTTGATTAGTATGCATATAAAGTAAAGCGCATCGGATGAAATTTGATCATAGACAACAAAATCAAGTGGCACAAACATTTAAAAAATGTTAACTCCTACAAAATACCTTGAAAGATAACGGAGAAGAATTCAATAATGAAAATATTAGAAACATATTGCAGAAATCTGGAAATATCAGTAAGTACAGTCGTAGTAATCTCAAAGATTACCTACGATCTTTTCTCATTAATAATCTGATAGGAGGGAAAGCAAAAATTATAGCTTGGTAGAAAAATCAAGAAAATTGAATATTTTAAACTCAGAAACTAATTTTCTTTATTGGAAGAGTTCATTACATCTGATTAATACATCTGTATACAAATCTTGCAGAAAAAGAAAGAATTCATTACAAAATAAAGATCCTTACGAGTTGTGAATAAATCTAAAACCAAGAACAAAAAACAAGCTTATGATTGAATCATTCTATTTTTCCTCAGATATCAAATCATAAACTATGATAAATGAACAAAAAAACAGTAAAATATTACCTATAAGAATGAAATGGAGATGTCCCAACTGCATGACAGAAACAAATTTTGTTACATGTTTGCGGGATATAATACTTCAAGAAAAATCTCTAATTCATAACAAATATCCTGTAGCAAAATTATTAAATTCTCTTTAATTCTCTCTTTTTTAATCTTCTCCTTAAATCTTTAATTGAAACAATGAGCAGTGATTGCATGAAGTTGAAAATGAGAAAAAGTTTAATTATGTAGACTTAGTAATACAAATAAACTTAAAAAGAGGAAATAAAGAAAAACCTCTTATCAAAAGTTGAGAAATTGCAGCAGCCTAAAATATTTGAAGATCTCTTAAAGGCAGTTAAAAATTTTTATGCATGATGTATTAACATGATTTAAATGATTTACTAGGTATGAATGAAACTTTATGCAGCATGTACATGTTAAATGAACCAGAATGATACTAAGAATCTTTTAAATTGCAGACAACATTATTTCCGGAAAAAGGCTATGAATGTTGAAATAAATTTTTTAGGAGAAAATAATATATAGACACTAACAGCAGTACCACAAAAAACAAAAGCTTTATCTTATAAATTGGTCTTTCACATCAGGAAAAATTCAGATGGTATACACTTCTGGCCACCCAAATTACAACATCAAGAAAAATAAGATATCACAATAAAATTCGTTTTGTAGATAAAATCGTTAAAAAGGGTAAAATGATTAAATTTATAGACTTCTGAGAAGTGTGGTTCCTGCCAAAATCACTAGCCAGAGTAGCCGCCATTCTTGGAGATCACTGCTGCCAAGTACCTCAGTTTTGATTCAAAGAGACCTTGGATGTGTTCTTGGGGTACAACAGACTAAGCAGCTTCCACAAGTTACCAAAGTTGATCTGGTGTGGCAGCTGTGGATACAATCTGGGTCAATCGCTGAGCAATCATGGATCGCATGTTTTCTATCGGCAAAAGATCTGGAGAGTGATACGGTCAGGGAAGCAATTCATTCTGGTGATCTACGAAGAACCCTTGGACAATTCGCTACCATACGTCTAAAAAAGAAATTTTTATATAAAAAATCACAGCACTAAAACAATCATTTGAATGTAAACATTTATTTTTAGTAAAAACTATTGGCTAGTATTTCTTTCACCCGCTAATAAAAACCCATAGTTTTTAAGAGATTCTTTAAGTCTTTAGGAGATTCTTCATAATGAATTGTTTTTGAGTTGATGTTATCAAATATTAATTTAAACAGCCATTACTGTGAATTAAAGTAATTTTTATAGTTTTAAAAATTATATTCTATAATAATAGAAAGTCATCGTTTTCAATTTTTCATGTAAAACATTTTTTATAGATTATCAATTTACCTGATAAGAGGGAGAATAATGTATTTTTATATTACTTTATTTTGGATTTTTAAGTCATTGTTTTTAGCAAACAATGATATGAGCTCAATTCCTCGGAGCTATAAGTTGTTTGTGATATCTACCCATAAGTGTATTTGCTTACAGCTACAATGTTTGTTAAACATATATATTTAAAGAGTAAGTATTCCATGAACATTATAGAGTTCTTTTTATATATAATTATTCTTTTATTTATTTTAAGCATTAAAGATGAGTTTTTGTTTGTAAAATTTAAAAAAAATTTTAAACTAGAATTAGTTAGTAATTTACGTGTACTTACCATATGTGCTGCCCAACCTGTCTAGTGGTTAGCGTAACTGACTACTGATGGAGAGGACCTGGGTTCGAACTCCGGCTCGGGTATGGATGCACTTTCTTTCTCTCTCTCTCTCTCTCTCTCTCTCTGTGTTTCTTGTCCTTTCCTCAAATACTCGTAGCTCCGTGACTTGTTTCACAGGTGCCCATCGGGTAACGATAAAATGAGTAGCAGTTTCAGGCCTTGTTGCAGCAAATGGGCTAATGCAGTGATTCTCAACCTGTGGGGCGCGCCCCCCTAGGGGGGCGCTACCACACTAATGGGGGGGGCGAGCATATCCAAAAGAAAATGTTATTTAAAAAAATTGATTAAGTGACTGAAAGGAAAGAACACACACACACATACAAAACAAAATACATTTCGACATATTTAATAATTAACTTAT
This sequence comes from Latrodectus geometricus, assembly GCA_026290005.1. Lineage (NCBI taxonomy): Eukaryota > Metazoa > Arthropoda > Arachnida > Araneae > Theridiidae > Latrodectus > Latrodectus geometricus. The sequence goes on from JAPDSC010027991.1 coordinate 34,215, forward strand.
TAAATTAAAACAACTTACTAAATTAAAAACAAACTTAATAATTATTAGTGACTTCCTTGGGCCTGTCTTTCAGGGCAAAATTTTTCGAAGAAGGGTTTAATATTAGAAATAGACACTCTCAGTTCTTTTTCTATATTTAGCTGAGATCTATATTTTGTCTTCAAAGAAGCCACCGCAGAAAATCCAGTTTCACAAAGGTAAGATGTTGAAAATGGTAGTAGAATGCGAAATGCCCTTGTTCTTAGTGCAGAAAACTTATCATCCACTCCTGCCCAAAATTCAAAGAGTGATTTATTACTGAATTGTCTTTTGGTTTCGCCGCTTGCCGTGAAGTCTACGAAGGTTTCTTTTTCTTCGATTGAGAGTCCTTCGGGAGTATTTTGAAATGGATCCATCACCCACTTGTAACTTGATATCAGTTTGTCGTCAGCAAGAAAGTACTTTTTAAAATTCTTTGCTAGCATTGCTAAATGATTTTCAATGGTTACAAAAACAACTTTTACATGTTGTTCTTCAGACTTGTAAGTTTTAATACAATCATTCAAACTTTCAAACATTGTTAAGTTTTCTTGCTTTAAATTTCTGCTCCACAATTCCAATTTCCTACAAAAAGCATTAACTTTATTACTCGTATCTAATATATGTGTATTTGCTCCTTGCAGTTGAAGATTCAAGTTATTTAATTTCTCGAATATGTCGATCATGCAGCTCAATTTCAATACAAATAAACTATCGCGAAAATTCTCAGCTACCGGTCTGTTTTCCTCTTCTAAGAAAACAGCGATTTCTTCTCTTAATTCATAAACACGTTGCAAAAATTTCCCTCGTGATAACCATATTGCCCCACAATAAAATAATAACGCTGAATGTACTGCAAATAATAACGCTGAATGTCTTTACAAAGTGCGGAAAAGATTCTGGATTTCAGGGGTCTCATTTTTATATAATTTACAACGGTTACAACCATAGTTAACACAATATTCAAACCAGGACTCATTTCTTTGGAAGCCAAAGCTTCTCTGTGGATCATGCAATGTGTCCAGACGGACTGTGGCGATTTTTGTTTCACAAGTGCTGGAATACTTTGGAATCTTCCTGACATAGAATGAGCACCATCCGTGCATATTCCGACGCAATATTTCTATTCTATGTTTGCCTCGTTCATAAAATCATTTAAGATAGCAAATAAAGCGAGTGCTGTTGCTTTGAGTTCTATTGGTTTGCAGAAAAGTAATTCTTCTACTACTGACAAATCATCACAAAATCTAACATAGGCTATGAAATGAGCATTTTTATTACTATCTGTTGTCTCATCGAGTTGTATTGAAAACAATTTGTAATTCAACTTCGACAAAAGCTGACACTCTACATCTTCAGCTATATCAGCAATTCGCCGGGCAACAGTATCATTTGAAAGAGGTATAGACTGCATTTCTTTTGCAAAATTATCTCCAAACATAATTTCTACAATATCAATCGCGGCTGGCAAAATAAGATCTTCACCAATGGTGTAAAGCTTTTTACATCTGGCTATTTTATATGAAACTTTGTAAGAGGCAATTAAAGCTTTTTCATTC
>JAPDSC010027991.1:48515-74907 GCA_026290005.1 Latrodectus geometricus
TATATATATATATATATATATATAATTGCACTGAAATCCGAATTCAATTTTGTATTTTTTAAAACTAGAAATTCTCTTAGAAAAGATTACTTTTTTATGAGTAAAGGCTTTTAAAATTGTGTTTAATACAAGAATACAAAAACTACATAAGAATTTTGTGTTGAATATAAGAGTTGAGAAATACACAAACAGTAGTAAATAATGTTATCAATGTAGGCTTCGAAAAAACTGTAATTTTTGTTTTATCAATGCTCTCCAACAGCACAATAGTGTTTTGTATATATATGTGAAATGAGGTATTGAGAAAAAAGCACAAAAGATATTTAACTATATTGGAAAATTTTTATATTTAAATACTCAAGTGTATTTTTCTTCAATTCTAATTCAATTCTCAAGATGAGAAATAAATTGTATTAACTCCCCTAATGTTTAATCTATGGAGATAAGCTTAATTAAAGTGAAATTTTTTTACTATTCCATGTTCCTTCATTTGTTCTATAAATTTGATACACTAAAACAAAAAATAGAAAATATTATCAATAAAATGTTTTATTTGTATCATTAAGTTAAAATAATGAATAAAAATTCATATTTTAATTTTATAGTTTTAAAGAAAAAAGGATTGTAAAAGATTTATAATTAATTTTTGCTATAAATCTATTAAATAAATTGCAGCATTAAAAAATAATTAAACCAAAATATCTTCCTTATTCCACTAAATCTCAATCTTTAAATCATCTACTTCAAATAGTCATTAAAACATACTAATAGACGGTAAATTACAGTTTTTTCTCTCAAAAAATTTCATAAATTGCAAACTTTAGCATATTTTGGCTAAACTTGAATATTACAGTGAACCTGTCAAATCAGGGAAAAGATTCGTGAAAAAAACAAAGATTTCAAAAATAGCATTTCTAAATATCGTGGTCGCAAGAAATCCTCCTAAAATTCATGTTTTTTCTCTGTTTGAAGAAACAAAATATCCCAAAAACACCAAGGAAACTCTAATCCTCTTTTTTATCCCATATTTCATTTCCATTGCGAAAAATTGTCATACAGTGAAAAAGAAACAACCTATCATAAACTGTAATAAAATCCTATTTTACATAATTTTAACATTAATCAGGATTGTTTATATGCAACATACTATAAAAAAAATTTTTATATTTATCAACGTAATCCCTTCACACTATTGGAAATAATTTTGAAACTAAAAAAAACAGCGATTTAACTTCGAAATGTATATATTTTGAATTTTTCGGTCCATACATAAGAAAATAAAATGTTAATCTCTTATGAAAGTTAACTCAATTTAAATTGTTTTTAAAATTAATGAATCTATTTCCTTTTAAAATAAAAAAAGATTTATATTTGGTTCGAATACCGGATCGGGCATGGATGTACTTTCTCTTTCTCTCTCTGTGTTTCTTGTCCTTTCCTCATATGATGGATGAATGTGGCCCGTCCTATAAACAGGTTTGTGGTGGTGTGGCGTGGGTGATGCTACTCGTACCTCCATGACCTGGTCCACAGGTGCCCACCAGGTCACGATAAAATGAGTATCAGTTTCTGCCCTTGTTGCGGCTAATGGGCTAATGTACTATACTTACTCAAGAATGTCCGCCATTAGAAACAAAAAAATTATGTACTTAAATTTATTCAAAGTGAATAAATACTTTTTATTTAAATTGTTTTTGTAGAACTTAAAAAGAAGTGTTTTTAGCAGATTTATCTATATAAAATAAAAACATTTTGTAACATTAAGCTGATTCTAAAATATTCTATTATTTTAAAGTTTTAGAAGATATTCAAAACAAATTGTTTTTTCAATGTTATTTAATTATTTATTTAAAACATTTAAGGCAATTTAAAGTTAAAATGCACTGCTACTACTTTATCTATGAATAGTCATTCTTACGTAAATTCATAAAACATCTTTTTTATTCAAGAATTGTCTTTTTTGTGAATGATCAAAAAACGGAGTTTTACAAAGATTCTCCTGTTAAATTATTTACTTATAATTGAAAAAGAATATGTATATAGTCTTCTCTGTGTGAATTGTAAAAACGAAGTTTTGTAGTAGCTTTTATCTTTTAAATTATATTATATATAAATAGTTCATTATCTGATATAAAAATTAATAAATAAAGTAAGTAAAATTTTATAGTGTATTATATAATTTTTATTAATCTTACAATGAATTATGTGAAATAATTAACAATTAATTAACAGGTTCTTTTATGAATAAATATAATTAACACATTATCTTGATAAGAATTTGATATAATTTGTGTAATTTTTCTACTACTGCAAATGTAATTCAAAGTATATTTTTAAAACGGTTTTTAAAATTATTTACAATCGGATTTTTTCTAAAAATTATCATAAATTATTTTTAATACAAAAAACATCAAAATATAACAAATTCGAGTAGCATAAACATTCATTACAGAATGAATATGGGTAAATAAACGCATATTCTTTTAAATGAACGTTTAATGGCATTGATAATTAAATTTATGTTTTGAAAAAATATTTATTTAGATATACTTCCACGTTTCAGTTAATTACTATTTTGCATATGTTTTTTAAGAAAATAATTAAATAAAACTGTCTATTTCAGTGTTTTGTTTATTAAAGCTCAAAATTACTGCTGCTTTACTTAAATAATCTTTAATATAACAAATTCTTACATTAAAGAAAAATTTTTTAAGTGTCTAACTTACTTTTTTAAGTGTTTAAGTGATATATTAAATTGTAAAAATAAAATTCGATTTAAAAAATGTACAAAGCTTTTTTTAATTTAAAAACTTGAAGTAGTGATAAATAATATTTTCTTATACACTTTCTGTATTTATTGAATAAATTTAATAAAAAAAAAGTTTTCAAAACTGGTTTTAAAGTTAAAAAATATTAAATTCTAATCATTTTTAACCTTAATGTAAATGCTGTTATTGTATTATAATGTGAGCTTAATGTATACGCTAATAATAATGATTATTAAAATGGAATTATATTCTTTTTGCTTATACTGTTTTAAGAGGGAAATCACTTGCTTATTATATTTTATTTCTAATAAAACCCTTCATTTTAATCTTTCAATTTATATATATGTAACTGCTTTTTATATCACTTATACTAATTACATACTTATTTGATTTTATACTAGTATGTTAATATAGCATGTTAAAATATGTAACTTTAGAAAATGAGATATTTCCAAATGATAGATTTATTTCATTTTTACACTGATGAAATAAATATATAGATAAACTGCATAGTTTGATTTTTTCTTATCACAAAACATCAAAATTTTCTCATTAAAGTAAAAAAATAAAATTTCTGGGGAAAGATATATACATATGTGTTTAAAATAAATTCTGATATAAGGTTTCACTATAAAAATATATAAATTATCAATCGATGAACTTAGAATTTATTTTAGGGACAAATTAAAAGATATTTTCTGAATTATTTCTGTTTTAAAACACAATAAAACAGAATAACTTTGACACCAACCATTTTCGTATATTAATTCTCAGTTTCTTATCAATAGTGATCTTTGTCATTTATTTTTGTTAAAAATATATGCATTATTAATTTATACATTTACTTTTAGCCATATTCCCAGACTTTATACAAGTACTTTAAGACAATTTTGACATTTATTATCAAGAAATGTTGCATAAACGTAAGACCAAACAGAATGTACCATTGAAAATTGTTTTATATTGAAATGAAGAATGGCACATATTCGGATAACGATCTATTTTCAGACAAACTACACGAATTATTGAAGCATTTCAAAATTTTTCTCATATTTTCGAATTTGCGGTTGAAGAATTTTCGTGAAAATTTGTGCTGTCAGTTACGTAAAGAGGAATTAGGATATAAGAAACATTTTCAACTTCACTTCGAGTAAATGCAACTAAACAGTTAGATTTATAATATATGACTTTGTGTCGCTTAAAAATAATGATGTTTACACATAAAATTACTTCAGATCTATTTTAGATTATCTATTGAATAGACATTTCTCTCTCGCTTAGAATTATCATTGAATTTTACATTTTTAAGTGAGAATAATAGGAATACTATTTGAGAGAAATCTTTATCAATCTTTTATGTTTCTTGAAATTTGAAAAAGAACTTAATGTTTATTGAATTAAATTGGAAAAATCCTACAGAACTGTACAATTTATTTAGTCAACAAAATATTAATAATTAGCTACCTAAAATTCGTATTTCTGTACCAAAGATTTGTCAGGAAGTTTTTAAAAACAATATTTAAAACTGGTTTAATGAAATCGTATAAATATCAGTTAGTATATAATTTTCCTACAGATAGATATAAAGATATTTATATTACCTCCTATATTTTTGGCCATTTCTAAGATTTCGGCTCCTAATTCTCACAAATTGATCTTAGTTTTTTCGTAACTATAGCAAACATATTTCAAACAAAATTTTTTAATTCATGTTATTCATTTCAAAAGTTTTGTTTTTATTTCACAAATTATCTTTGCAATTAGTTTTTGAAAATTACACCACAATAGAGATACACATATTATTTTTTATTTTTCATACATAAAAAGTTTATCTATTATAATTAATCTACCAAAAGAGGATAAAACTTTTGCAGAAAATAATTCAATCAACAATTCTCGAGAGTTGTGTAAGAAATTAATTGCTACTTTAATACTTAATTATTCACGTAATCAAATAATTACATGATGCTTAGCACAAAACTCGATATCATAAAATATGAATTTAATTTTCTAGAGTACATTTGGCGAATAAAAATATAAATTCTGAAGTAGCATTTAATTAACTAAAAAGTATAATAGTTATAAAAACAAACAAGTGTTGTGCTGTAAAATAAAAATTTAATTTCAAGTAATTATCCTTTCTTTGAATTTATAAGAAAAGTGTGAATAAAAGAAAGTGGTTACGAAAGAAAGTGTGAGCGTGAAAGAAAGAAAATAGATTATATACTTAAGTGCATTTAAAAATTAGCCATTGAAAATTCTATAGAAATATTTTTTGATAAATATTAATTTTTTGCCTAATTTTTCCTGTATTTTAAAAGAAAACTAATCATTTTTTTTCTAAATGTAAACAGTATTGACAAATAACGTATCATACTTATGTTCTTAAATTCTGTTTTTTACTTAATAATAGTACTTTTATTAACAGAAATTAATTTAAAAGTTTTTAAAATAAATTTTATATGATATTGTTAAAAGCATATTTTTTGCACAATTTAGATGTTTACGTCAATGGTCACCAAACACTTATGAATCCTCTGAGCTATACCCTACATTTTTAAATACTTTAATTAGCTTCTAACTAAAATAATTAACAATTTTCTTAAAAGAAAATCTTATATTGGCTTAATGCTTATAAACTTACATTCGTAATAAATAGGAACTCCATTTAAATTAAACTATATTTAATAAAAAGAAGCATAAATGAATGTAATAAAAAGAAACTGTACATAAGACAATAGAAATGTTAGTAATAAATAACAAATGTTTTTAGATTCATTTTATCAAGCTTATCAACTTTAAATGAAGCATAGAAGTTCATTTTATCATCACTAAATTTTTCACTATTTGGAGAGTAAATAGTCGTTACCATTTAAATATATTTGTTCAAGTGCTTATTACACAGTGAGTCTCACTTTATTTTTGATAAATTTAATAAAATAAAAAAAACCTGACCGAGATATGTTAAGTTATCATTACCTTCACATTAAGACTAATCAGAATCAAATACAGATATATTACTTTTAAACAAGAAGCCAAATATTTTTAGAGTTTGAAGGAAAATATTTTACTAATAAACTATCTTGAAAAACCAATCAGTTCCAGCTTCAATATAGCAATGTCTTTGAAAATTAAAACATTTCATGACACAAGTAGTTATCGTCAGCTACAGCTCAGATGAGGAATCAACCAAACCATTAACGTGATCTACCAAAATATCCTGGTGAATTATGATTAGTATCTCGCAATTGATGGTTTGATGATATATTGGCTTAATTAAACGAATCATCACATTATTCCCTGCTTTTTATAATTCTTAAAATATTCATGCTTACCTAAAGCTATTTATTTGTAATCTTATGGTTATAAACATGATGAAATGAAAGGAATGTTAGATTACTAAACATAACTGAAGTAAGGAAGTCAGAATGAGTAAAACAGCTGTTTCTGTAAAACCATATTCAGGAGCAGTTATGAAAGTGTTTTCCATAGCAACAGTTGTAATTATATATAGTTATAAATATAAACTATATTGTATTTGCTTATACTTATGATTATTAATGATTTCAAGTTTTTTAATCATAATTAATAAATATTTAAGCTTAAAGAAGAGTTCAAACTTGCTAGAAGTTAATTCAATAGCAGTAGTATTCCAAATTATGATAAATATTTATCAATAATTCTCATGAAAAATATTTTAACAAACTTTTCGTATTTTTTCGTTGCATGAAATATGGAAGTTGCTAAACTTTATGCACCTATTAACTATCTACTATAAAAATGAATTGCCTGCTTCCTACATAGCAATTTCTTACTGTAAAAAGAAACTCAGTTCGACACAATTGAACAATCAATGAACTAAACTACATTATGTGGCTTCAGATATCATGTCTCCAGTCATAGGAAAAAGGTGAAAAGAGCCTTGAAAGAAACGTTATTTAAATGAAGACACTAAATGTATGTTATTGGTGATGAGAGAGTATTTATTCAATAGATACATTTTTGACTTTCTTCATTACTTATAACTTACATTATTTAAGATTCTTTTGCAATATCTTACTGAAAGGTAATTGCTAAAGTTATTTAACCTCTAATATACTTGGAATGGAATCTCTAAAAGTGATTCTAACAGTCTATAAATATCATCCCAAAAATATAACTTATCCTTTTATAATTATTGGTGATGAGATAATTCAGGAGATATATAAAAATTGGTTTGGAGGATAGTGAAAGTTTCATTTGCAGGGATATGCCAACATGATCCCAACCCATTGTGATTTGAGACGACCTATACAAATTCAATGAAATGAAATTTGACTAATTTTTAATATTCTTTTGTAGTGTATAGTATCACAGAGTACATAAATTACATTCTTAAACTCTATATAAACATAACGGTACCGACATGCCTCAAACTGTACTTTAAGGTTAACTGGTTTGGAATACTCTTCTATCACCAAGCGCCTCTTGATTTTATATCACGTTCAGGGGCAGAGGTCACACTGAACGTGATATAAAATCAAGATGTGAACTGAAGCCATTTAGTGGAAGGACTTTGAACATCAAAGATTAATGTGGACTCTAACCAAACCCACGGAGCTCCAGTAACTCAGTGAGGGAGAATGTCAAGTTTCTTCTGAACAATTACCGAAGATATGCTTTTTCGGTAACTTAATTTAACAAAGTTCCCTCAGGTAAATGTAATGACATTGTGATTAGTGATGGCAAGCATAGTGAAAATAAATAAAATTCAGGATTTATAACCGGAGTTTTGTAGCGTAAACAAAATTTGTGTTTTTGCTTCTTCTTTTTCTTCGCAGATGCTAGTGCATTTGGAAATATATTTTAAAAGGAAAAACTAGTGCCAACATTAAAGAAATTTTTCTGGAACCTTATTTTCTCATGCTGTCTTTATTTTAATTTAAGTTTTAATTAAAAATAGTAAGCTGATTGTGGTCGATGGCAGTTGTTATTAAATGTATAATAAAGTGAAGTTTTACTTACTTTAATTAAATTTGGCAATTTATTTCACAGTGTGTAATTTAATGTGTAAAGTTATCATATTAAATTGACTTCAAAATTAAAAATGGTGAATTCTAAATAAATAAGTAGTTTTAAATGTGTTTTTTTTAAACACTGGCGCGAAATTTTGAATTACTTATTTATTCACTAAAATTCCAATTCTTTCATTTTGTTCTACACATTTTTTCATTGCTTCTTGAGCAATATTTTCGTCAACAGTTAACTTTAAAATACTTTCATTTAACTATAATCACTGTGTATACTGTCAGTTCTGATTATAATTAAAGCACAATTAAGAAAATTTAATTAAATATATTATATTTTAAAATTACCAAAATGTGAAATATAGTCAATTTTAAGACAGATTTTCTTCATTTGATTAACCAAAACAATAAGAGTAATTTAAAATTATATATTATCTTTTAATCGAATAATGAATTTGATATATTACTATAAGACTAGTTTCTTTCAATTTAAAATTCAAAACAATAGAAAATAATTTACAATTTAGTAAAAATGTTTCAATGAGGTCTAGTTATCAAATTTTTTCTTGTAAGTTTATTACGTAAATTCTTATATTATTTAATTCACGGCCAGTTTAGAAAATTTTTCATAATAGGAAAGAATAGAATGATTAATAATATTAAGATATTATAAAAAGAAATATTAACAAAAAATATTTAATCTTCTATAATGAAGGTATATAAAGAATAACCACTGTACATGTCTTGTAAAATATAATATTTACATACATGAAAATTACAAATATTGTAAGAGCTCTATTAATCTGTTAAGCAATACGTCAGTTTTAGAATTTAACAGTTAATAAAGATGCTTGCACCATTTTCCAAAGATATGAAACGTTTATTTTTTTAATCTAATAGTATCAGAGGCTTCCTTAAAGGTTTTTATACTTTTGATAAACTTTCTAGACTCATCAGTGACTAATAAATATAAAAGACTCACCAGGGATTAACAGGTGATCATTTGGAATTTTTCTGAATTTCTTTTCTTATCACATGCAAACACAAAGCATTCTATTGGGTTGTTCGGAAAATCATTTCGTTTTTCCCACCTGAATCAGTTTTTTGTTAGTGAAAACCAACCATTTTATAAGTATGAAATCATGCTATGACAAAACGATAAAAGTTATTGGACTAGATAGAATTGACAATAAGCAATTCATAATAAAATATTTATTCACTATACGTTTTTCATTTTCTTGTAAAACGAAATAACTTTCCGAACAACCCAATATATTAAAAGTCCTTGTGAAAGGTACCATGCAGAGCGTATATAAGCAGTTTATAATTTCTATGAGTTATTAAATTATCCATTATGCAATATCATATCTTACGAGACATTTATGGGACTCATAATTTAAACATTTAATTTTTAAATTAGTATAATTTAATCAAATAACATGATTTTTAAATTTTAAAATTTTTTATAACAGATTTAAAACATTAAATAAGGTTTTTGACAAAATGATATTAATTTTAAAGCCCGTGGCTTTGTGGTTATGCTTTGCTCTTCCAAGCAAGTTCGATCCTTAGAATGAGCAAGAGTGACTAATACTTTCAGTAATTCAGTGGGTCGATAAAACTGAGTACCTAACATTCTTGGGAACTAAAGGATGAGGGTTTCACATAAGGCTGACCATATAAAAGAGAGATATGCTTCGCACATCATGGCTGCACTGTGAGCCTTGGACCCATTGTGGCTGTTGTTCCACTGAGTTTAATTTAGTAGCATTAATTCTTAATACAATATGGAAGAAATTTATTGTAAAATATTTTACATTATTTATGATTGAATATAAACTTTTTAAGCATCATAATTGTAAGATTAAGTTGATTTGTCTGTCTAAGGTCATTTTTAGAAACCGAGGATTAATTCGATCGAAACACAGTTTAAAATGGATTTCAATCTATAATCAGTATTTATGCCCGAGGTGAGAGTTGAACGCAACTGTTCAATTAAATGCAATATTGGATTGAATTTTCTGTTATAAGTTTTTAATCTCATTTAAAATTTGATTCTTTTTCTTTAACATTTGGATAACAACTTTAAATATTCAACTAACAATTGAATCTTCAATTCATATTTTATTTAATAACAAGTGTTAAAATAATCTAATTTCCACTTAAAAAACACTTTATATGGAAATTTCACTCTAGTCCTTTAAAATATATTTTTTCTCCCTTTCATAAAATTATAAGTAGCTCAACATGAGTATCTATTTAAATATAAATGGACTTGGTTTACTAACTCTCCAGGACCATGGCTTTTAATGAAAAGCATATGCATAGTTTTGGAGAAAAATTGTTGCTTAAAACTTCTCAATCAACTATGTTCAAAATGCTGTTTTACGCTATTAAATCCAATATCACATATATATCAGCTAAAACAAATAGAATGAGATGTGGAATGCTTGAAATTCCTTTTAGTCATGAAATAAACTTTGAAGGCGACACTCCTTTTATCTATGTTTCAATGCATTTCCGAACAGCCCCCTATAAGAAAAATCAAGAACATTCACTGCAATTTGAAAAAAACAAGCCTTTTATAAAACTCAAAAAAATTGCTTCTTTTTAAAGCAATTTTTTCATTATTATTGAAACTTTAATTTTTTCCAGTATTATATAATTGCTCAATGATTATTATTGTTATTATTTTGTTATTTGTTGTTTGTTTTAAATTTTTTCTGTAGCAATTTTAGTGGCCAATAGTGTGGTTTCAGGAACATAGCTTTCTTTATTTTAAAGTTAAGGGGAGAGCTGAGATCACACGCTACATTTTGTATCTAGATAATCTATTCAATGATTAGTTTATGTTAAATCCCTTTTTCAATTCACAAGCATGGTTTATTATGTCAAACATCTCTAGAAATTATTACAAACGAATCAAATAGTGTTTTTAAATATAAAATAAGTAACAAGACTAATTCTTTTATTAATCAAATTATTTCAATTTTTAATCATTATATTGTTTGATAGCAATTGACTTATAATGTAGTACAACTGGAAAATAAAGCATTCAAAATGTTTGAATTTATTTTTCATAAAAAAATTCCTGATATTTTAAATCCTTGAAATTCTGAATGCCTCGATTTTTCCAATTCACAAAATATTATTATATAAATACTTTAAAGTATTTCTTTGGCTCTTTGGGACACTTAAATAACAATTCATTAACAATCTGAAATTTTTAGTACGTTCAACCGTAATATAAATTTTAATCATTGTAAGGAATGGTCAGTATTGGTATTCAGCTCATTATATTTTCATATTATACTAGTATGGAACATTATTTCAAAGCTACTAAGAAATTTACCTCATACCATTGAAAAAAGTAAATCATCTACACCAAATTTATAATAATGAATCGTAGTTAAAATAGTAAACTTATGTTCATACGGGTAGTTTAATGATTCATAGTTTTGGATTTAATGTTGTTTCCATATTATACCATGAGAAAATACTGATTCTGTAATTAAACGCGACTAATTTGCATAAATGTATGATTTGATAAGCATTTATCAATGTTTTACGGAGAAGTTTAAGACTCGGTAAACAGAATAATCCAGTTGAGGACATCGTAATTATCTTCATCTGCCTCGAAGCTTAAGCATTGATGAACTCAATTACTGCAATCAATATATTTCGCTTACAGTAATCTCTGATAACTTAGAAAACTAATGATATTACGAAAATGACCACTAGCTGCGCTAACAAAATGGAAACAGTCGAAGAGATACTTATAAAGAGAATAGATTATTTACTTGTAAATAACACGTAATAATTTTATTTTGTGATAAAATTTTGTGATATTTAATAAGATAGAGAAACATTCCTTCTCATTTAGTAATATTTGTGTTACAATTTCAGTTTTCAAACAAACATAGAAACAACTTATATAAATTAGTAAAAATTAGAAAATAATCATCCAGTGCCAATTCATTGTTCATGAATGCAAAAATCAAATGAATAATAAATACTTTTATGCATTTAGTTTTAATCAAGCTTTAGGAAAAAGAAATCTTTAGCAAAGAAAAATTCAAAACTAAACATAAACTGGAGTTCACAACTTCTTTTTATTTTTAACAAAAAATAAATTAGACATGCCTACTAAAATACATTACAGAATTAAAGGTTTAATTAATTTTAGCTAACAGTAAACTTTTATAATAAAATAACTATTTTAATATAAACATGCATAACTTTTAAGTTCTAAATACGAACAGTTGAAAATAAATCCCTAAGAGCTATGCTATATAAAAAAATATTCAAATCAAACCAGTTATATATAAGAAATAAAGAAAGCAAAACAGAATCAAAAATCCTAGCAATTCAGTATATGTAATTTAAGACATTTGTATACTTACACTCTTGACAAAATTTATAATAAATTTTAATTGTTAAATTTATAGCCAACTGAAGAAATGGATTTACCAAATAAAACTTTAATTTTTATTAATTCAAATTCTAATTAATCATATCAAAATCAACTTTTTAAAAAAATAAACATACAAGTTTCTTTTATACCTTAAACCTTAAAATTAAACAAACAACTACGGAAACAATGTATTCCAATTTCATGAATTACGTGTTTATTAAAGAGACTCTTTTAAGCAAATTCAATTCTTATCAAAGTAAATTAATTTTACAAATATAATTGAAAAGTTTCAGTAACACTTCAATTATAAATTCATATATAAAATAAAGGTATATAGTTTGAATTATTAATTTTAAAATAATTTATCCATTCATGTATTCTTTTAAATATTTTTATTGAGTATGTGAGTATGGGTGTGTGGGGGGGGGTTATACAAACATTTCAGATTATTGCAGTTGTTAAATAATTTGGGTCTTATATAATGTGTAAAGAAAGTTTTTATGCGAAAAACATTTTTATATAATATTGAATAAATGTTTTCACATAGATCCTCAAATTTATTAAAATTAATTTATTTTATTAGATACTTGACAGGTAAAAGAGATTTATACATAAAAATAATTTTGATACTGTGTTTTAAATTAAAATAAAAACCTTATTTTCTTTAACATGATTTTTAACAGTACAATAATATAATTTTTGCTTAAATACAAATGGTTTTTATTTAATTACCAAATAAAATAATAACTGCAAATATAATAAATGTAATTAATTTAAACTAATAAAATAAAATAGAAAATAATAGTTCATCTATCTTATATAAAATTACATTTATTAATCAATTAAAAATTATTAATCGAAGACCAATCAATATGAGCTTTCAGGTTTTTTTTTGGCAAGCTATTTATCAAACAATATTTTAAAATGTGAGTAATGTTGAGAATAAAAAAAGAAAATTCAAATTTGTATTGACTTTACCTTAAAATTTAAAAATAGTTCCTAAAAAATACCAGTAATAAGCAAAATATTTTAAAATAAGGTTTTTATTTACAATCCAAAAAGCCATGAAGCAGTTAAATTACAAGTTCAAAACAATAAAATAATTACTTTTAAACAGTATCATGTCTGAAAAAATTAGTTTTAGTGGTTAGAAGCCTAATAAGAAAATTAAATTTTTCTTCGGATCAAGAAACATTTTACTTTTATAATTAAAGAAAAAAGGAATCAATCAAATCAATGAAGATATCCAATCATGTTGTTTTGTTGATCAATAAACATCAAAGTGAAAAACATTTTTAACAGTTTTCTATATAAATGATTTGTTTCGAAATTTAATTTTTAAAAAACATTAAACATATGAATAATGTTAAATATACATTAAAAAGAAATTTCAAATGTAGGCTTCATTGCTTCTTAAAATGTAAAATGAGCTTTCAAGCAACAATTCAAATTTCTCTTAATTCATATGAAAAGTCAAGTTATAGTGCTTTTTACATAAACTTATTTGAACCACATTGAAAGGAAATTTAATTTTATATTGAATTTAAAAATATTATATAAAAAACGTAGAAAAGGAGGAAAGTAAAAACGTCTTAACAGTTCAAAATTACAACTTTTAAATGTATAACTGCTGTTATTAAAGGAATATATTTAATTTAGAAGGAATGACGGATTGATAAATTTATTATTAACTGTAATAAAGTTTTCTTGCTATGTAGAATAATTTCTTAACTTCCAAAATTGATTCATATATGCTTAAAAAGTAACAATGCTAAGTTTTCCTTTATAAAAAATTATGATTCACTTCGTTTTTTAAATATTTCTAGTGAAGAATGCCGAAATTTTTATTTGTTTTTAAATATTATTTTTTGGGAAATTCGATTTTATTAAATTTTTGAGATGTAATATGCAAAGATTTAATTGCACATAATTTACTTAAACAATGAACTTAATGACAATTCAGTTTCATTAGATTTTTGAAAGATGATTTATAAAAATTTAACCTAAAGTAGTGTAATATTATTATTGAACTTGATAGCATGTAAATTTACTTTCCTAAGCATTTCATTTCAAATATTAAAATAATATAAGATAATATAAGATGGAATATTGTAAAGCAGATTTTTGGTGGGAATATGGGGAATTGTTATTTAAGTTCTATGACAATTAGATAAGTAAAAATTAGATACTAGGTAGTAGCCAATACTTTGCTATCTCTCACGTAACCTATAATTTGTTATGATGAATTATGCCGCAGTGATACAAGGACTATTGAAATTTGAAAATGGAGTAGTTATTATTTTATGAAAAAAAATGGTACTTCGGGTAAAAGAATATAATCAAGAGTTTGTATAAAATAATAATATATTGTATGATCTTTTTTTATAATTTTCTACAAAATTTTCCATTTACATAAAAGTGTGGATGTGTCAAAATAAAAAACCTTTTAAGGATTCTAAGAAGACTCATCGTGAGAGAGATTTATTACTTCTGCTAAATTTGTACCTTTAATCTTTTCATTACAACCCACGCAAATTCCCACTGAGCTTCTTCTTAGAATTTAGCTTTTACACAACACTGTCGGTTTATATTTTTGTGCGAAAAGAAATTGAAACGGAATCATGACACAAATTGTGTACTTCATATTAAACTATATAAATAAAAATAATGAAAAATGACTGTTTAGACAAAGCATTTATATCAAAGATAGTGTGTAAATTTTAAACATTAAATCTTTTACCGCTACCAAACTCAAGCTTTTAAATAACATCTATTATACTCAAATTAGCATCAAAAGTTTGACATACACATTTTTTATAATTTCACAAAAATAAAAATATACAATCTATATATATAATATTACAATAATATGTAAAATAATAAAATATTATAATATTATTATTTATATAGTTTGCATATCTGTAAATAATATATGAAAATATTATTTATCGATGTACAATCTATATAAATATTATTTTCAGTCAAATCTCATTTGAACACTCACGGTAGGAAATTTTAAATAATAAAATTATCATTGCAAAAAACAGATTTTTTGAAAAGAAATGTTATTAAATTTTATTACAGCTTAGAAAATAACGTTAAACAAAAATTTAAATGGAGTTTTCTAAGAATAGATAAGCAATACATGTTATGTCTTTTCACTTAAAGTACAAAACGTTTTAAAAATATTTTTCATAAAAATTAATTACTTGGAAAAATACAATATTTTTAAAAAATTTAATTTGTTTTTATAGGAAAGAAGTTTAGATTAGAAATTGAAATATTGTATATATATAATTTAGAATTTTATGCTTGAAACTTCTTATAAGGATTTCATTTATAAAAATATTTTTACAATAAATAATGAAAGTTTATTCAAAATTTCTTTTTGAACTTTACCAAAGCAGTCATTGCTAAAAAACTCTAATTCTGTCTCGATTTGAGTCTCTATTTTGTATGTAAGAAATTCGAATCTATTTTGTATTTAGTTACATTTTTCTATCCAAAGAAAAATTAAGAATAATTTTATTAAGGTTTACGAAATGTTAGATACATAAACATCTAGTTTTTGTTGTTTTTCTTTAATACATGAGTTATCAAGAATTTCATTTTTATTTTTAAAATATGAATCATTTATTAACCATACAAGGATTCACTTATCATGTATCTTTAAGCAAGTTGTTTCTGAATAGTAAAATCAAATTAATCTTTATATTTCAATTTCAAGGAAAAGCATAAAATAGATGAAAACACTTTTTATATAAAATTATTCAAAAATATACTTGGGAATATTTCAATAATCAACAATTTTTCAAGTAAGAATAAGTTTATGAATCGTTTTCTCAAAGACATTTCAAAAGAAATGAAATTTACTCGCTTTAAAAATTTATAATAATCTAAGTAAATTATAAATAGATTGTGAAAGACAAAAAGAAGATTTTTAGGCAATTCGGAATAACAGTAAAGTTAAACTAATGTGGCTTAGTAAATTTTTAATGCACTCTGTTTTCTTAAGAAAATTATATATTATCCTAGATAAACCATTAAAAGTAACTTTCTATAGTTACTGTAACTATCAAATGTTAAAAATGTTGTTAAATTAAAATTAAATATTTGAACTAGGTAAAATTCAATTAAAAAATTAATATTTCAGATAAATGAATAAATACTAAAAAGTATAAATGTAATGTGTCATTTTAAGATAAAATTATCAGGTAAATAATTTTAAGATATTCTAAAGCATTTTAGCTGAAAAAAAATTTAATCTCATACATAGATAGTAAAATTAATAGAGAGAGCAATAAATTCAATTTATGCAAATATTCTTGATTCTTCTTAGAAATTGCGTTAACGTAAAACGAAAAATAAAATATCTATATCCGAATGTGACTAAAAAATTAACGATGTTTACTCTTTAAGTAAATAATGATTAACACAGAAACTAACGAAGAATTCTAAGAACTTCCATAGAAATCCTAATGAAAGCATACATAGTAGCAAATTAATGTATTATGCATGCTTTCATTTATGTGTAATTCTTAAGATATAAAGTTTTAGAAAAGTATTAACAACACATATAAAAATTTTTATGCAAATTTCAACATTTCTTTCAAAATTTAGATATTTGAATTTAAATTCTGGTTATATTAAAGAAATTAGCTTATATATTAGAATTTAATTAAATTAGCTTACACTTTGGAAGTTTTGAAATTATTATACTTTAAAAAAAAATTCTTCGAACATGTTAAGAAAATATATCGCCAGATATTAAATATAGTGAAATGCATGACAAGTAAAAATTTATAATGGCTGGAGTTTTAAATTATTATTAAAATTAATTAATTGTTTTCATTTAAAATGTGTGTTTTATTTGCTACTTAGTTTTCTAAGCAAACTTTTCATAAGAATTCACCACTTTAATGAAAATTTCTTCTATAAAATCATTCAGGGATGAAAGCTAAATTAGAAGCATAGAGTTAATAAAGAATGATCGTATTTTTATAAATCAAATGCATTTTATATATTATTAAATTATTGATGATTTTGCATGAAATTGTTTTTGGATTTTATTCTAAGAATCTATTAAATTAGTCCAACACAGAAAAAAATACAAGAATTGCGTGCTTAAAGGAATTGTTTGTATCAACTTACACCTTGGAAATGCTATTTTTTTAAGTTCGTGCTAATTAAGCTTATTTACTTATTTCCATATTACAAGAATTCATACTAAAGAATTTTATATTACAAAAATTCTTGTTTATAATAATAATTAATAAGTTTATATACAAAATCATATTACAACTAAATAAAAACAAATCAGTTTAAATTAAACCAATTTTTTACACAATTAAATTCATTTTACAATTAGAAATTTATTTACACTAGATAAAATAATATTCATCAAACTTATTATAACACAGTCAAATTTTCGTGGGATATTTGATAAGTCATTGTAGCACTTTTTAACGATTTTAATAGAAATAAACATTTAAATGCATTGTAAATATATATAAGGAGATTAATTTGAGCAACTTACAATCCAAAAATATTTTCCTTTGTCTAATTAAAATGTACGTTTATAAATAAAAATATTATTACCCTTAACTAGTACATCCATTTTGTATCCCATAAGAACTGCCAGAAAATTATGTGTTATGATTATTATTAGATATAGTTCATTGCTTTTCTATAATCATTGTAGAAATTAGCAGAATTTTTATAAATCCCATTATTTTTATATAATAAAAGATTCATATTTTGGATCAAATAAAGCATGGATACTCTGTCATGTTCATTTCTGTTAAATTTTCAAGCCGTGTTTGTGAAGAAAATTTACTCTCTGGATATTTGAATAATTATAAAATTATGTGAACTTGTGATACAGAGCACTGAATAATTACACTGATAGTTCAGATTATTAATGCAAACTTATAAGACTATGTTTATTTTTAAGAATTTCCTGAAGATAATTTCAAACAAAACCAAATATTGAGTATATGACCTGTTATAACAGAAAGGATCAGTAACCTAAGTAATTTAGAGATTAGTGATTCTTTATCATCAGAAATTTCCTAATTACATTGACTTCATGAAAAGTAAAAGCAAATGTCTGTGGCCTGATATTATTTTCTTGATTATTATTATTATATCTTTATTATTTTCTTGATTATTTCTTTGAAGTTAGTTCACTCAACAAAATTTCTTAAAATTTTAAATAAAAAAGTTTTTTCTTAAAATTTTGGTTTTAGGTACTTTAAAATTGTTGTTTATATTTTCTTGTTATAATCTCTGCTTTAAAATTTTTAGTGATTATATACTTTTTAGATCTTGTGTGATATCTGGTAATTCTCAAAGAGATTTATGGTGTTCTTTCAAATTAAGATACCAAATCATATAGCTAGGTTTAATGTTAACGCAAGAAGAAGACGTGATGAACTTTTCTGTTTTACTCATTTCTACCATTCTCTTTTATTAATAAATACATTTATAGTGTAAAATTGCAAAAACTACACACACGTGTTTTAATCAACATTACAGAAATCTCTTTGACAACAATATCTTGTAGATATTGAAAACGTTGAAATAGATTTTAAGTTCCTAGTAATAAATTATTTAATAATTTCAGTCAGTATGGCACGAATCCACAAACAACCTCTTAAAGTTTCCATTCTACAATCAATGTCACTTGGATAGCTATCTTTGGAGAGGTGGTAGAATAATTTCAAATAAGTTGTAAATACTGCTTATAAGGGAAAGCGGGCTTAACTCATATCCTTTCAAATTTTCTAAGAATGCGAATTACAATTTGCAGTTTCTTATTTCTACAAATGTGATAGTAATGCGAGTCACTATTCTATACAAACTGATTTATTCTAATCACGAGTATGTTGATTAACAAATAAAAACTTTTGTTTTTATTCAACTTTAAATATAGTTTTACTAAAATTAAAACATTTTAAATTTAGCTTATAGCTACTTTTAATTTGTTCATAGGTTCAGCCAAATCATATATTATTTTATGGGTCAAATTTATCCTGATTCTAAAACATTTAGTCATTTTAGCTCAGTATTTTTTTACATTATTTAGCATTTTATTATTTGTAAATCATGTATACTTAAAGAAATATTATAAAATAACGTATGATACTAATCTTAATAAGATCATATTAATCTTTAGTGTCATGTACGATTAAATTTTTAATTAAAATGATATTATTAAATTATATAAATAAAATATCCTTAAGTATAATATAATGATCATTAAGCTATTTATATTCTTTATTGATTTAGCGCCATTGTAAGCGGAAGAAAAATCTTTCAAGAATATATTTAGAATGTTTTAAGTTAAAAAAAGTAAACCTTTTTTCTCTACTCACTTGATTGTCATATAAAAGCACATATAAAGGCTGAAAATAAAAGAATCGTTCCTGAACTTTTGTTGAACTTCCTTTTACCACGAGCATTGTAATAATTTTTTTCAAATAGAGAATTGAAAATATTTCATTTACTCAACAATTTATCAACAGTCACTGGAAGAAACAGTCAAGTACTCTGCTCTACAGTCATTAGTAATTTTAAAAATGTTCCGATTATACAGAATTTTTAGCGTCAACTAACTTTAAGTCATATTTTCCTACCTAAATGATTAAGGTATTCAATGTTATTCTCTAAAAACTTCTTTAAATCGATTGTAAATAATTTTGATCACCTAATACGTAAAACATTATAATTTCAGAATATTGTTTTGTAAGCCCATGAAAATTATTTCATAGTAGCTGAAAATAACCTTTCCAGTTGATTATAATTCCAGATTAGTCCGAGCATTCAATCTATTCCTGTTAATCGACGACATTATGTAAGCTCTTCTAAGCTCCTCTGTACCTGAATGATAACTTAGGTCCATAGTTTCAAAAGGCTTTTGATGCACTCTAAACTTACAATTAGTTATAATCCGCAAGATTTATACTTCATCTGACCAAACAACTTCATTCCAGTCATTTAGATAACGCATGATACGTTCGTAAACACATCAAAGATTTTGAAGCCAATGACATGTTGGTAAAGAAGTTTAATTTGTTAGATACATTTTTATATTTTTATATAATATATTCTAGAAACATATCTCTAGTTTCAATTATTATTCGGTATTAAAGGAGCTTCGACTAATTCCATGTGGTCATAATCTCGTGATTAATCTTTTTACAAGGATTGTCCTTGAAAATCACAAAAGTCAGCTCAATTTTATACTGAAAAACTATATTTTTTAATGCGTTGCATTTGGCATGAGAATATTTTCTCTATGTTATACTATTGATGCACATTATTATCCATTTTTATCATATTCTTATCTATTAATTTATATATATTATGCAATGTTGCAATCTAATATAAATAAGATAAATAAGAAATATAAATAAGAAATTATCAATGAAGACCTTTCGACTAATAAACTTAGATAATAGATAAATGTATTTAAATAATGTCAGTTTTCCGATATCTTTTCATATTTTTGGAAGTATTAAAGTGTTTAACCTGAATACTTCTATAGTTTTAAGGATAGTATATAAATAAATGAAAACTAGGTTTCTTTTATATCGGATATATATTATTAATCATTGTAACTTAAAAGATTATATGTAAATACAACTAAAAATTTTTCTTATTTTTTGTCCACATTTTTCCTATTGTTAAATTTACCCTTGGATCTAACTTGATATTTTTGTATGTTTTATTTATACCACATCAAGAAAGCTTAATAACATTAGTGTTTCATATTTTATCTTATTACTTTGATTCCAAATCATCGCTTTAAACAAGCTTATAGATCAATATTAAACTTTTTCTAATTGAATCCGATTGTGAATCTAGATACATTTCTTGATTAATTTAAATATAAACAATAGTAAAAATTCATTGCGGATTTGTTAGTTTTAAATGAAATCGAGGAAACACATTTAATAAAACAATTCACTTAAATCAAAAGATTTTTCTATTAATATAGACTGCGTTCACTAAGTTTTTAAAAATCCTTAATTATCACATCAAGCTGATATTAAAATTTAAGAATTCTCGTGACAATTATTATCTTTTTAAAATTTCAATTTATATACCGAAAATATATTAATCATCAGGATAATAAGCATTACTTTTAAAAATATACTTTTCATATTTTAAAATAAGATTAAAAATATTTGTCAAATTAGACATAATTTCCACTAATTACCTTTCTGATATTTCAAGCTTCTTTGAATGGCTTCTAATATACGGCTATATTTCATACATGTTTATATTAAAAACGAAATTTTAGAGTAGCAGGATGGTTGATTATTCTAAGTCCTAACCAATACTTTCATTGGATAAGTAAATAAATATTGTGTTCACTTTTCTTTATCTATATATATATTCATTGATTTCATGTCTCTATAAGCTCATATCATATACTCATTAATTTCATATCTTATAATTACCATAGTTAGAGCAATTTTGCAGATTTCTCTGAGAATTTTAACTTTTTTACTGATTAATATCTTATGTGAAATATATATATATATATATATATATATATATACTGTGTTTTGTCTTTATTTTAATACTCAAATGCATATAAAACATAATGTATTATTATACAACTCTAGATTTAATACTTAAAAATAGAAAAACCAAAAAATTGTTATTGGGTCATTTTATTAAATTAGGTATTAAAAACCTAAATAAGTTTAATATTATTAAATTATAAATGAACATGATTGCAAATGTAAATCTACAATCCTTATTTAGTAGCTACCGAATCTGAAACCTAATGAAAATGAACATCGTGTTATTTTCTTTTCCTTTCGGAATTCAAATATATTGGGAGTGAATAATTTTAACTATTATCATGGTAAGAGCAAATCCTATAGAGTAATATTAAATACATGTAGAAATTGTAAAACTATTTTTCAAATATTTTATTAGTGACAGTAGTACTTTATAAAAGAGCTCCTTAATGTTGTTATAAAAAATATAGAGTAACTCTAAATTGTTTCAAAAATCTTATAAGCTCTTTTTCACGTAAAGTATTTGTTGTTCTAACATTTTTTAAATAAACGATTTTTTTAAAAAAAATATTAGAACAACAAGTTTCTTATTAATTTTTCTTAATCTATCTTAATTTTTCATGCATTATTAAAAATATATTAATTAAATTTCCTTAACTTCTAAATTGCATTCATAATTTCATAAAATCAGTAAAATAAAATATTTTAGCCAATAAAATATAGCCTTATTTTTTGTTGACGAAATAAAATAAATGTGAGGTGGTATCGTTCAATGTATGCGGTTTTCAATACCAGATATTTTTGCGTATCTAAAAGTAAATCTTATATATAAAAATATTAGACTAATCATTCCGTGAAAATTCTTCAACATATGTTTTAAATAAAGCTATTAGAAATACTTTTTGATCATAATTTATGAACATTTTAGAAATCCATCAGACATAAACTGAAACAAAAACTGTATCATTTCTTTATTTGTTCACAGAGTAAATATTTTTTCACTGTCTAGCACCTTTATAAATACCATCCGATGTGTTTCTGTGCAACAATCATGAATTTTTTGTTTTATGTGGGCAAATAAATTTTGCTTCTCTTACAATCTTTCATAAAAATAATTTTCATACGAATATGTATTTTACCTTCATTATCACTCCAAAAATTTAATCTTCCAAAATTACTGTTTCACCAAATAAATCCTAACATTCTTTTCTAGTAAAGAGGAATCGAGTTGGTAGTAAAATGGCTAGCTATATAATTTTCATTTTAGCTATTGTTGAATTTGATTTTAAACTCAAGTTTACGAATTCATATTAATTTCAATTACATTTATAAAATCCCCTCTTAAATTGGTCCTTATTTGTCAATAGCCAAAAATTAACAATTAGTGAAATAATAAACCAAATGAAACTGGGATGTAAAAGAAATGATTGAACATAAGGTAGGTTCCTATCCTTCTTCAAAAAATAAAAATCAACCATAAGCATATCCGTTGTATTCATTTTATCTAGTGTTTTAATTCGATTGGGATTTATTGCTTAAATTAAATCTCAACTTATCATAATTATTTTCACCTGATGGACTCAACAAATGAATGTAGAATCTAAAAATTGTAGAACTAAAAATTAGTGCTGGTAGCTCAGTTTTTTAACTGGTTTTCATTTCATCAAGAAAAAGTAAGTAAATTTTATTTCCTTATATTAAGACATCATGAAAGATATATTGCTTACATTTATGTCTTTAGTCAATTAACAAATCCACTTATCCGATGTTTCTATGGGAAATTAAAATGCTTCTCTAATATAAAAATATTTATCTTAACAAGATTTTGAATGCATTTACAATAAACTAAACAAAACTCTGTGGCACGACAGCCCAACGGGATCCCAAAGCCTATAGTGCCCGTATCTGTTTTCTTGTCGTAGCGCATTGGAGTGGGAAGCATACGTCCAGGTTAAGTGGTTAGCCTAACGTGAGACCTCCATTGCTTAGTTCCTAAACATGCTTTGTACTCAATATAATTGATCCATTGAAGGTATGAAAAGCTAAGTTGATCTTTCCCAGACCGAGGGTAAAACCTCGGACCTATGAGTTGGGAGTATGAAATGCTACCAGTTCGATATTAGTTAATTTTATCAAATGTGGTCTTAGATTAGAAAACTTAAAATCGTAAGGAATAAAAGTTTCAAAAATTAAGAAATGGGAATACTATTGACGTTACAAAAGTTAATGACCACACTTTTATTAAAAAAAAATATTTGTTTTTACTCAGCTTTTTAAATAATTGCAATTGAAGTCACTTTTATCTTGAACAATTTATTATATTAGTTTCATTGATGAAATGTATTTAATTAATATTTTAGTATTTCTATTATATCAAATATTTATTTAATGTAATAAAATAATCATTTCTTTCATTTAAGCAGAGCTACTAAATATGAAGCCATTTTATTTACTTGTAGTTTATTATTCATGAAAGTATTTTATTAAAATGAAACCAAGGGAGTTTAGCTGGTTAGGATGTTTGTTCTCATATCGTCAAGTAGTGAGTTCAAGTCCCAACAAAACAGAAATACATTGTGTTCTCTAATGGCAATTGGATGTTAAATAATAGCGTTAAATATGCCATGGTTGCAATATCTTCAATGTGAAAGGATAATAACAGGCATGCCTGGTGGTTTTCTATTTGATGCCTTCTTCTAAATTACAAAACCCCTACTTGAGGTTTAGTCTATCCTCAACCCTTATAGTTCCTTGCTTAAGTGAAGCTGCATATTACCTTAATCATTAGCCAGTGCTTTATTACTACGAGGTCAGTTGTACTTGGTGTAGGCTTTCCTCCACCAAAAAGATAAGTAAAAGCAACAATGAAATGAGGCATGCAAAAAGTACCTATTTCAAAAGAAAATATTTCATTAAAACAATCAAACCGAAAACAATAAAAACTTCTTTAAAAAGAAAGCATTAAAATACTCATCATCAATTATTAGAAAAATAACTTACGGTATACATTTTAATCCTCAGTTCATCTTTTTCTTCAATAAGTATTTAAATTTCTATCAGGATTTATCTTTTCTTTTTGTAACTCTTTTGTATCGAATTTTCATAATAAATGAAACTTAATCCAACCAGCTCGTCAGAAAACAAAATTAAAAAATGCTCAACACAAATTATTCAGTGTTATTTCCATTTATCATTCTCATTAATTTTTTTTTTTCTGTTTTACATTATCAAGACAATATGAATTTTGAATAAAACTGTAGAGGAATGGTACCATCAATGTATTCAACTAATTATTTTAAAAAACTAATATAGTATTTCAATTTATAGATAATATTAAATAAAGGAAATAAAATCCATGATGTTTTTAATGTAAGTTCATTTTATTAAAATGGAAATAAGTTACATATCAATATCTATTTTAAATACAATGCAATTTTCTAAAAAATAAATAATATGTTCATCAAAGATAATTTTTAAATAATATTCTAAGAAAATAGCAATTTAAGAAATAGTTTACTTTCTCAGCTTACATAATTGACTATTCAATTAGAAGAACATTAGTGTAAAGTAGATATTTGTAAAGCTCATAATTAAAATACAACCTAAGCAATTTATTTAAAGCTATTTATTAAACATATAAAACAAATTTTTATTTTTTTCTCATATTTTATCTTAATTTTTTCTAACTTTGTGAAAATTGCTTATTCCCTAAGGAAATTTTTCTGCTTAATTAAGAATTTATTTTTTGAAGAAGAACGTAGATATAATGAATGAAAAAAATAATATTTATCTTAAATATAAAATTAAGTATTTCTGAGAATATTGAGCAAATTTCTTTCACGTGTATCTAAATGAAAACACATATTAATAGTTTCGCTTCCAAGTTCTAAAAAAGTTACTAAAAGAATAAATAATAATGCAATTGATATGGAATGAAACATAAAATAATAGATAACTAACTGCAAATAATTTGGAAACTTTATTAACTATACATGAATTTAACGCATTAAGGCTTCAAGTTTTAAATTGAATTTTAGAAATGTAAGTGAATTGAGACTATATAACATTGAAAATTTCATCATTTTCAGATTTAACAGATCTTACAGTTACTTTAAACTAGCTTTTTAACAATATATGTTGATTCAACTTTATTTACTGTCTGAATATAAATGGTTAGATGTACAAGACAATTCTATCTAAAAATTCAAATATTATTTTATCTTACAACATAAGTTTTCAGCTTATTATTGAAGAGTTTGTCATATTCTTATTTCATTTAATAATACATACTTAGTAATAAGCTGTTCAATAATAAATTTCTGTTTCAATAATAAATAACTGCATATTCTTTTCATATGATAGTGAATATTTAGAGATATATTCTTGATATTGACTATAATTTGTTATTTTGAATTTGTATTGGTTTAAGTAATAAAGATTGTATACTTTAATTTATTCAATTTTGATTTTGTTATATTGCTAAATTTTACAGAATTTAAATAATATTTCACTTTCTTAATTTTTTTTGAACTATATTAAATAGCTATTGAAATATTAAATGTTGCTTTCTTCATTTAATGTGTTATTTACATTTGAATATATGAGATATAAAATTTTCTCTATAAATTATATGCTACATACTGTTCAATAAATTGGAACAGTAATTAA
>JAPDSC010027991.1:75307-105056 GCA_026290005.1 Latrodectus geometricus
GAAATTCAGTTTAAATCTTGCAAAGAGCTCATTACATAGATACCATTACTAATTGCAATATATAATACATGCGTATCTGAAAGATGATGCATTTAAGTCAAGAAAAATCCTTCTGTTTAAACACTAAATTGTTTTACTTTAAATCAACTCAGCAAATCAAACTGCATGAAGTTATCTTAATTTAAAAAAGGAATAATATAAGTTATCATAAGTTAAAAAAGAAAATTCAATAGAGGGTATTAAATAAAAGAATCACATTAGGGGGTATAACATGAGATTTTAGTATTTCGTTGAATATCTTTGGGCTGAAATTGCTCATCCAAATGAAATCAAAAACCATATTGATACGATTGATCAAAAACCATACTGATGATAAAAAACCATATATACATATAACTCATCTTTTGTGTATATTTTTGTGCATGAATATATTTCTAATTT
The DNA here is from genome assembly GCA_026290005.1 of Latrodectus geometricus. NCBI lineage: Eukaryota > Metazoa > Arthropoda > Arachnida > Araneae > Theridiidae > Latrodectus > Latrodectus geometricus. The sequence continues at coordinate 75,749 of JAPDSC010027991.1, forward strand.
CTAGCATGCTCGTTACTGAAAGCCAAATTCAACAACCACACTTTGCATCAAATCGTTACTCAACCAACAGAAAAATCAAGAACAGTTCTTGATTTTGATTAACTCTTCAAACATAATATATTAAACATTTGATGTCTCCAAACAGCATAATGTCTTGAGATCAAAAAAATAATCCGCAACCATTAGTGTTTGCATCATTTTAAGGAAGAGTTTAGCAATTTGACTTTAAAGGCTTCTTTTATTGCCAAAATAAAATGGCTTTATAACTGAATAGACTTGCTTGTTACATCTTAATAATTTGTTCATATTAAACATTGGTCATCAATTACTGTACTGGCTTCTTGGTGATTTGAGAATTGTGTGGGATTAACTTTTAACATTTATATTTCAAGAGGGATATTAATTTAGCTGACATAAAAAATCATAGTTCTTGCCAATCCGATATAAGTCACATCCCATTGCGTTTGTAAGGATAAAAATTAAATAGCGAAATGGGAAACAGAGTTGTTAAATCATGAATTACTTTTCCCAATGTTTGATGTAATAAAGACATATATGATACATTTTCTTCATTTATTTTCTACAATTATTTAAACTATCGATACTTTGTTCTACCTTATCAGTAAAACTGATTTTGCTTACTCAATAATGGCATGCAATACCTAGTTTCTAAAATAGAAATTTTAGATTTAAATTAAATTCATTATCATACATGGGAAATTCTTATAAAACAATCATTGTTGGCATGCCTGAAACAATCTAAAAATTTACTTGTCAAATTTTTTTCTTATAGAACTTAAAGTATATGAAAATCCTATGAAAGAAAATTATATTTTAACTTATGGTGAATGATGTGATACAATAGGTTGCACATGTATGCTAATGTGGAGAAAGAATAGTTGTTCTTTAGCTGCAATGGATTTTAAAAAGGCAGAAGATCACACATGGAAGCTTTTAATTTCTTAACAAAATCAACAAGCTATCAATAAACATGTAATGGTATTAAAATTTTTGAATATTTAATATAAAACAAATAAAAAGGTATTAATTACTTAAAATATGTAAAGTCAATGCCTTGCAAGAGCATAAAATTAATAAATTCAACATAAAAATCTCTTAAAATACTTTCGTACGAATATTGATAAAAATTTTCCCAATTCACCTATCTATAGATTGGCGAATTGGGAAAATTTTTATTTGTTTCCTTTTTCATGTTTTTAATATTTGTTTCAATGCTATATAGTTATTGCTATATATAAACAAAAATTCAATACTGTATATAAACAAATATTTGTTTCTTTTTTCATGTTTTTAAAAATCTAGTACAAAATTTTTTAATTATTTTTAATTAAAAATAGATAATACTTTCAATTTTAGAAATGTATTTTAAGCTTCATTTCTTTAAGCTAAATATATAATATAATTAAGAAACATTGTTGTTTCCTAAACTGAAATTATTTTCTCAAAGCACCTATATAGAAATAATAGGTAAAAAAAATCTGTTACTTATCATTCATTTAATACATTTGCATAATTATCACACAAAGGATAAACTCACACATATCCTACTTTCCTACTTAAATAATATCCTCTTTTCTACATGATACAAATGAAGAAACATGATCCCGTAAGAATTAAACTTGTTTGAGTTTTTGTAAAAGCAATAGTCTGCGATCTAAATTAATTCACAAAATCTCTAATTTCAGATTATAAGTCTATGATTAAAGAATCTAGTATATTTAATGATATGATTTAAAATATAAATAATTTTTTTCTTCCATTGTTTCATTTTATTTTTTAATTATTCCTTTACTTAATCTTCTATTTACTTACTTTCCCTTACTTAATCATTTCTTTTTCTAAATAACATTTTAGTTACTTTTCGAATTAGATTATGAATAAATTTTAAAACACTTCTCTTACAAATTATTCCATCAAAATTCATTAAAAACTCACACACACAACACTGAGTTTTACAGAAAAATATAATATTTTAAACATGTTTCGATAAATATTTTGTATAACGAGTTTAAGGAAATCGTGATCATAACATCACAATGAATTTAATTGAGTAATAGAAACTTTCTCTCCTCTTTTCTTAATTTTTTGTAATTTTTAATCTGAGAAAAATTTTGCATTTAAAGAAATCAATTTCTTTCTCTCTTTAATACACATAAATATAGTAAAATTAATTATCTTTACGCTATTTCTCACAACTATTCCCATGATTAAAAAAAGTGCGAAATCTACGAGATAATGGCATAATTATCCTACATAATGAGAAAGTAGAATAGATTTTTTCTGCAAATTTTTTAAGCGCTAAGTATAAATAAATGATAGTTTACTATAATAGTTTATTGGATAATGCTTATAATAATATTTATAATAGTTTAGCTTTTCATCTAAAAGTATACTTCAATAAAACAATTTTTGTTTAAGGGGAATTTTCATTGCTAAAGAATGTGTATGGAATAAAAAGAAATGTTTATTAATAAATGACCGTATCATAAATTTTTTATTTATAATATTTATTATAATAATAATAAAACAATAATAATAAAATTAATTTTAAAGTGTGTAAAAATTATTAATATTTGATGGATAATTTATTGATTATGAACCTAAAAATAGGTAAAAAGATGTCTTTGTGAAAATATATCATTTTTATTTATCAAATAATATTGAATATAATTTTCAAATATATTAACATGGTTAAATTATATGAACCTAGATGATTATAATCGCCCTAAATGTTACAGTAATCATACAACTTTAATTTAATAAAGATAACAAACGAATAGTTAATTACAAATTCCACTTTAATTAATTTATTTCATTAATAATTTAATTGAATAATTGAAAATGAGTTTTATTTAGAGATTATATAAACTAATGTAAAATACTTTAATACATTGAAATAAGATTATTTTAATTCATTAAAGTATAAAGATTTTTATGCGTAATATTACATTATTTTATATTGCAATTCTAGAGTTAAAATAGTTATTTTATTAAAATTGGTGTTGTAATTTGAAGCTACAAAGAAAGCTTACATTATTAAATTTATAATTGCAACTTAGATTGTATAATATTTTATGAAACATACAATTACTAAAATTACTAAAATTGGTACAAGCTACACTAAAATGAAAAGCTACATGACAGAAGGAAAATAATGTGACATGCATGATTAGCTTTTCAAAATATTCATACAAAAAGGTGATGGTAGCGACACCTAATTTTGAAATATTTTGCAGCAGGTTCAATCGCAAATTCTATTTGAACATTATAAACTGATAAAAGATATTATGATGCTACTTTTAAGAAGTAAAATGCCTATCAATGTTTCCTTAACTTTGGTAGATATTGATCGACGATGCTTAAATTGCATTTGATCGTATTATAGTAATACTACTCATGTTGATCGAGATAATATAACTGTCTGAAGAATATGAAATCTAATAGTTCTAGCCGGGCATGAATGATATTCTAGATAAGGAATGACATTCTAGATTTTAGCTGCTTAGTTATCACTACAAGCTTAGAAGACATACGTGTTATTCGCAACGCTTGAACGGATCATAAAACTATGCAATGAACCACTGAGTAAAAAATTAGAGGTGTTTGCAGAATAAATGTCTGTAGAAGTATCTCGATGACATTTACAGCAACACGTCACTAGCCACTGCAAGTACGGCAAGTATGGCTTCTGTTATTTTTAACGTTACATCATAAACAGGATGCCTTATATGTTAGTAATTAAAATTGAATGCGGATATGATAATGTCTTACTTTTAGAGTGTTATAATATCATAATAACATCAACATACATCATAATAATTCATATATGTGTTTGAGGGCATCATAGAGAATATATATAACCAGTATGCATTCAATATCTTATACCATCAATTCAGGAGTATATTCAGCAGCCATTCACCTGAACTGATGGAGGTGAATGGCTAATGAACATACGCCTGAATTGATGGAATAAAGTACTGTTCTATAGATAATTGCTTGCATTAATGGCTCTGTGAACAGCAGAAGTAATGAATGTGATTTTATTCTTTATTAAAATTCTTCGTTTTAGCAGAATAATGCAAAACTGCATGTTACCTATATTGTATGCCACTTCCTTATTACATAAAATGTTCGGCCCTAACATAATGCCAAATATTCTTTAGTTTTCTTACCAGTACAAAATGTCTGTCAAAGCGAGTAACATCTCTATTTTCTTGTTTGTTAATGATACAAGAGCTTCTGTGACTCATGACAGCTTTCCACATGATCATCCTAAACCTATCAGTTTCATATTTTGCAGACAATCATTGAATCATGACTGAAGCGAGTAAGAATATTGCTATGCGATGTAATTCTGATATCCTACAATTCTATCTCAAAGTCAGTAAAATTTTATTGATAAACATATCCAGTTATACAAACATCATAACAACTTTCCACTTCTTTAAAGATGACAATTTTGTAAAAAAAACAGGGCTTAAAGATTTTTAATTTAAGCATCTTATTGGTACTGTTGCAAGACTTATTTTATGTTAAATCATGAGATCTTCATCTTATTTTGTCAGGTAAATTTCGTTTATGCAGTATGTCACATTTTTGGTCCAGCAAATTTAAAGGATAGCTGCTTAAGAAAAAAAATGGGGAAATTATTTTTCTAATTGAACTTATTATTCATATAAAAGTAATTAATTATATAATAACGAAAATAATTAATTATTGTTTTTGTTTATCAGAAGAATATTTTCTAATTCAAATTTTTTTATATCTGAATTAATCTTCAAAGGATTTTATGTAATTAGATTGACTTCACAAACACTTGAAAAATTGTCTACTCATATTCGTAACATTTATACACTTGATTAATGCTTTGCCAGGTGATAAAAAGAGAGTCCATTTAAAAATCTTCATATTGTTCACAAGTCTCTAATATTTATCCTCGCATTTTGGAATTTCTGAAGACACAGTGGTTTGACAAATACGTAACACTGAAAACAGATTTAAAAAAGATTATATTTAATTCCAATATATAGGAATTTAGTGATGCTTAAAAATTATCCAGCTTACATACATAAAAAATTTAAAATGTTAGGCTTCATTATTTGGTTAAATTCTTAGAAGAATATATTGATGAACTGAATGCCTAGATGTACTGTATGCCTAGATAAAAGTACTACCACATCTCAATAAAAGAAGATTAGTAGAAAATAGAACGTGAACAAATTGATTTCTAAAATTTAGGTTTCAAAAGTAAAAAAAAAATAAATAGAAGAAGAAAATCGTTAAATGATTAAAATTTTGGTACAATAATGTTTTATGATGTATGGAAGGAAATGGTAACAAAATATAAGTTGTATACAATTGATAACAGAAGTAGTCAAAATAAGATCCTACATATTATGTTATTTTATTGCTTTATCTTTATTGCTTCTACTAATTAGATATGTGATCTTATTTTTGTACAGGTATACAAGCTTCATGGAGAGCTCTCATATTGTTGAGGATATTGACCAACGATTATAATAGCAATTGTCATCTTAACAAAAGCACCTGAATTAACATCTGAAGGCTCTTGAAGCTCTTTGGTGATGAAAACTCATCGAGAATCGTGAGTTCTAAATTTAAACTTATCACTAATGATGACTCAGCGACAACTTTTATATGTCCAAAAATAATGTTCACGAGTCCAAAAATATACCTTGGGCTCTTTAGTGAAAAATTCTAAAGGGAATACACATCACTGGTTTCAAGGGGAAAAAGCCCCTCTCTGTCAACTATCTATTTAATTATTAAAAACATTATTCTAATTTATTGGGTAGTTAGAAAAGTTATTCCATTTTTCCCACTTGAATCAGTTTTTTGCTAGTGAAAACCATAATTTTCTGAGTATGAAATCATGTGACGACAAGAAAGATGATAAAAAGTATTGGACTAGAGTTGACAACATACAATTCAATAAAATATATGTTCACTATACATTTTTCATCTTCATATAAAATGAAATAACTTTCCAAACTACCCAATAGTTTTGAATACTAGTGTAGTTTTAAATATTATTCTTAGATTTTTAAAAATCTTACGTATGTAACCTATTTGCATATGTATTAGGTTTAGGAAAAATAAAGGATACGTATGTATCCATTATTTTTACGTGAACTTTTTGTAATTTCTTTCAGATTCGCTTTGTAAAAAGGTTTAAAACAGTTTTCATGTAGATTTTTAGGTCTTGTGCAAAGAATGCTGACATGCTGTCAAGTTTGATAATTTTTGATATTTTATAGACATTCTCGACGATGTTGTATCCGTGCGACGTGCATCTTTAGCATCCAAATACCCAAACTGAATCGACGAAACAAAAATTGTACGTAACTGGTTGTTACAGTCTTATATAGGACGATAAACACCTTTCACAATTTTAGCCACCCGGCTATCTTTTTCGCCGTTACAAGAAAAAAACGAAAATGTATCGAATTTTCTGTTTGTTGTCTTCCATTTTTGAAACCTTGTACTCGTAACTGAATTAATCAAACAAAAAACCGCAAGAGGATATTTTAGTGTCAAATGTCACCTTTTCAACGAGCATAAATCTGAAATTGTTTGATAGATACCTCACGAGATAGCGATCACTACAGACGTCTACCGAAAAAATAATGGATAACTTTTTCCCCAAACTAATATATTTTCTACCTTTTCTTGAACATCTCACTTTTTGCCACGTTCTTAAAACTAGAACAATTTATTAAATGTAATAGTCATTTTCATTCTAACATATTTAATTAATACTGGCTGGTTTGCATATAAACATATAAAAAATAATTAAACTAATTTAATTTAATTTGTAGGATCTATTAATTTTATTTAAAAACATATCACTGTTTCATTGCATTACATTAAGAAAAATAAAATATATTCAATTATTTCATCCCCCATCTTTCTATACTATAAAACTAATAAAAATTAATTAAATTCGATTTAAACTGAAAATTATTTTTAGATAACGCCCCATTTCATTATTTCATTATCTCAATGCTAAAAATTATGAGAAATTAAAAATGAAACTAATTGAATTATTAGAAATATGATAGTTTATAAACTGTTGTATGTAATCATTATCGTCATTGAGATAATTAATAGCAATTTTAAAAACATATATGAAGATTTTTGATAGCAAAACTGAATGTCGATTCAGCGAAATTTGTTTACATTTTAAAAAAACGATAAACGAATAATTAATGATAGTTCAAAAAAGTGGAAGCAGATTAAATGAACCTTGGGAAAAACATTTATTTTGCTACTAAAAATGTTACAGAAAGTATTTGATTTGGTTGATATTAACAGGATGAAACCTACCAGCTGTAAAATATTGCGTGTTGACTATGACCTTTGGTCTAAAGTTTCTTCTATGATACACTAATGTATTATCATCATGAAAAATGATAACTCCGAGTTTGAGTGTGGACGATCCAATATGTTATTCTGAATAATAAGAGTCTTATATTATTATACATTTATTCCTTACCTAAAGATATTTCTCCTATACAATACCATTATCTTTGATATTTTGTCACCCATTTTAGATGACAAAATATCGACATGTTCATTTTAAAATGGATGATATTTTGTCATCTATTTTAAAATGAAGATGTTGAGTGTTTAGTTTTTACTAAACGTAAGCATGCTGAGAATCAGTCCGTAAATCAATACAATTATTATCTGCAAAAACTGAACACAGGTTTTTCTCCTGTTCATATGACTATGTTCCCAGTTCAAAGATTTTTTCTGGTGATGAGAAGGAAAACAATTCACAATATTAGTTAGTTATAATATTTGCCACTTTGTGCGTACTACCATTGTTGATATTGAACTTTTTTAAAGCAGAAATAAGCATGGTTCTAAGATGCACATATTCTAAATTACAATTCTCGTTGTTTGGGTTAGATCTTAGTGTTAGAGTCTTGGTCATAGTAACGAAAGGCTCTAAATTCGATCGTAGACATTTTTAGTAACAAAATATGGATATTATATTTCTGAAAGCATGGCTTTTAGGTTGGATGATTTAGGATATTTCGAGTTTTCTCCTTAACGACATGTGAATACTGATAAATATTTGTCAAAAGATTTCCTGAAGATAATTTAGGTGATGGTTATTAAAATGCCTCTTAGAAACATTTAACAGTTAGTCTGGCCACTATGTAATGTCAAGAATGCTGGTTACCTGCAAAAGAGGTAATGTTTCCTTCAATTTCGAAATGTTAAATCTTCTATAGTCTGAATATTATTAATGATTCCTAACCATTTACTACAAAATGGTTGAATTTTCAATCCTATCACAAAGTTTCATTGTAATTAATTACTTTTAAATGGCTTATAATTGAAAAAGTTAATTTCTCTAACGAATATCAACTCAAACTCATCTCTACAATTTGGCTGCCTCGATTTCTTTAATATACCGTCATACATTGAATGACGATTCTTCATAAGCAACTTATTTAAAGTTGTATAGTATTTACGTTTAATGATATGCTGCACCTCTTTTATCCGATACGAATATTAATACGAATTTGTAATACATACAAATTTCAACATCTTCAAAGTATTAATTGCCAATTTATCAAAGCTCTTCAATTCAAAGCTCAAGTTTTAAAATCAGTATAATAATTCCTCACTTGTTCGACTTTAATCATAATAAATAATATTAACCACAGAAATTCTGATAGTTTCAATTGAATTCAAATTTGTTATTCTTGATAAGTTAATGTAAAGTACTAATATTCTATAAACCATATAAAACTGTCAAAATAAATATATTTCATTGTCACATCACGCTATTTAATTGAAAGTTAGCTTCCTTAAAAGAAAATATACTTATCAAACTAAAAATATTTGATCACACATTTTGCTTAAAATATTAACAAACGCTTTTAGGGTATTGTTCATATTTCATGCAAAAATAAAAATTTCATATGTCTTATTATATTTAATCGGAAATCAATTACATTTTTTTCCAATGATGAAATACTATCAGATCTAAGATATTATCATCTAATTGTCTATTTTTTCCTTATTCTGGTCTCTTCAATAAATATAGTTTTGTGGTGAATATTGTTTCTTTAATTTTTAATATTCTGCAAGCATGCTAACTGATTTACCATTTTTTACAAACACATAGTTGAAACTTTGGAGTTTACTTTTGGGATTTCATCTGTTAAATTTGTAAATTTTAATCCTTTATTAAATAAATTTTAATACTCAAGAAAAATTAATCAATGAAGGATCGGTTTTAGCTTAAAACCAATAATAAATTTTAAAAACAAAATTAAATTAAATTGTTTAAAGAAACTAATTTATTTTTAAAATAATAACACTATTTTGCAAGTCTTTTTAAATCTTTGATTTCAATTCTTTCTAATAGTATTCTTTTTCAGATTACTTTCATATGACTAAAAACTGATTATATAAAACATTTTAGTTTGATTAGTAAGAAAAAAACTACTGATATGTCATCAAATTATTTAATTTAATTTAAGTAAAGTTAATACTTCATTTATACATTCGAGCATCTTTTCATAATATATCATATTACGCAATTAATTAATTATCTATTTATAAGTGATCTAAAATTTATTTCATGCATGTACGTTAAAATGAAATATATGAAATATGATTCTTCATTTTAAAATATGTTTCTTGTACGTGACTTTGTCTAAATAGAGCAAGCAAAATTTGTTCCGGATTTTCAACAAAGATTTATTTTGTTTCACAAGTATTCCTATATTTTCCATTTATCCCGGCAATTTAATATAAAAAACGGATCTAAGGGCTTTTTTGTTTCTAAACAAGCTTAGTTTTTTTCTCGGTAACGTGTTTTCCAGCTAATAAAGAATTGACACCAAATATTTTAAACGAAGAAGAAGGAGAAATTCGGAAAAGTTCCTTAAAGAACATTTTTCTTCTTATATATAATCCATAAAAAGAACTTATTTTCTTTTAGAATGTACATATTGCTTATATGAAATGTAAAATAAAGTTATTGACATTTTTATTATTTTATTACAGTTCCATGTATTTAAAAAATAATAATGTACAATTTTATGAGAACTTAATTAAAATAAAATTATTTTAATAAATATTTCTAAATAAACAAATGTATATTAAGTAATATTAATTCTATATTAGTTAAAATAAGATAAGTTTCTTTTAAAAATAATGATAGTAAATAATAATGAATGTAATAGTAAATAATAATAAAATAATAATGAAGCACACACACAAGTAAACTAATATGCCATACTGAAATACTACTTTGAATGTTGCTTCCATGAATTTTTATTATGATTTCTTTTAGTGTAAATGATTTTCAATTTTACTTTTTTAAATATTTTTATTTTCCTAAATTTTACTTGTTAAAACCTTGAAAGGAAGTATGAAATTGCATTTATCACTAATTTAAAAACTTAAATTTTTCAAAAAATTAAAATTATTAATTATTTTAGATGAGACAAAGAATTATTATATAAAAATATGTGTTATATTATAAAAATCTACTTAAAAGTTTAAATTAAATAATTTGCATTTTCAAAAGAAAATAAAAGTCAGTTTTTGGAAATTTAAAATTGTTTGTAACTGGGATCTAAATATTTAAGCAATTACTCATATTTCTCTTTAAAACCTGTTAAAATAACTCTTGATAATTATTGTAATTTTTTAGCATTTTTGGTACTGATTAGATATGTAAGACCACTATTTGTAAGAATAACATCGGTTAATAAATAAAAAATTATTTATTTATTAGTACATAAATATTCATAATGCATGTTTACAAATTCACACTTCAAATCAAATTATAATTTCTGAGCTTTAAAAATACAAAATTATTTTTTTCAAATATTAAGAAAATAATTTCAAACAAACCATCGAAAGAAATTATTACAGTACTATATTTTGTTAGAATAGAAATTTGTCTACAAAAATTTTTCTTAAATAAAATTTGCTTAAAAAATTTTTGAATTTATGCGATAAAAAATTGCTAAACAAACTGAATATCATATTATATTTGTTTCAACTTTCGTTTAAAAAAGGTGAAATTTATTATTTTACTCCACACAAAAATAAACCTGACAAATAATTTTAAAAATACTACAAAAAACTTAAATTTAAAAATAAATTATTTGGAAAAAATATAATTAACGTAAATAATGAAATTTAAAAATTTTAAAAATATAGTTTATATTTAGAATTTTGAGTTCAATAACTAAAGTAAAACTTTGGTTGTAACGTTTTAACGAATGTGCAGCTAATCCTGATTTCAAAATTTTTTTCAAGAGCTTCTGTTTGACGCTAAAACTTTGATAATCTCTTCTTGTCCCACATATTCTCTCTGAAGTACCCAGCTGAAATAAAACCATTTTCCTCTAAAAAGGATTGCTTTATTATCTCAAGATTTACTATGACATATTAATTTTCTTTATCACTCAAGTAAGTAATACAGCTTTTAATAACTTAATTGGATAAGCTTTGAATATTTGATGGTTTTAAGTTAGAGAGGAAAATATTGTTTCCCTATCCTCTTAAAGAAAACAGTGTCTTCAGGATTTTAAAAACTCTTATTTAGAAACTAGAGAAATTTGAAAGACATGGTTCTCAATATTCATTAAATTTATGCTGCTGTTCAACCAAAAATGTTTTAAAATAATACTTTGAAACATTCTTAGTTGAATAGCAGCATAAATACTTCAGATGATTAGAAGCAAAATCAAACTTTTAAAAAAAGGTAAATTGCTCTTAAGACCTAATAAAAGGAAGATACTATAAATTAATTGATTATTGGTACAGAAAATTTAATAAAAATTCTTTTATTAAAATAATTTTATAAATCTAAAATATTTAATTTATATATTGACATTATAATAGTCCTTTACTTAGTGTTATGAATTTGAAAAAAACATTTTTATTTCCTTTAAATCTACAGAAATCTTGTAAATTATATACAGCTTAAGCCTCCAGAAAGTAAAAATACTTTTGTACCATAATTATATTATTTTATTATACCATAATTATACTATAATTTTATACTGACTGGCAAAGGACTTCATTTAAAAAAAAAAGTTTTTGATAAACTGTTATTAAAAAATAATCTAGAAGAACTTAAAGTAGAAATACTTACATGACTAGTTCTTAAAATCTGGAATTTAGTGAGGAATCAGTAGAGCAAGTATTCAGAAATATTGAAATAGCATTAATACTATATATATATATATATATATATATATATAACATTTCACTGGCTCGAAAATTGTGAACTAATTTTTGTAATGGCATGCATCTAGGTATCACAGTGTCTAAGATTATCAAATAAATATATGCTCGCATAAAAATGCATGCCAAACTGCTAATGAATTGATGATATAAATGTTAATCACTATTTTATATTCTTCAAAATTTAAACATTAAAAAACCATTCGTTTCTAAAATTTTCAGTTGATATTTTCTAATCCGTAATCAGCATAATTTAGTAATATAAAACAGTAAATACAGAATCTTAAAGTAGTACAAAATCTTAATTCTTTTATTGTTATCAGAGCTTCATTTATTTTTAACTAAATAATTTACATGTAAAATACTCAAAATTATTATCATTAATGGAACAAATAGTTAATAACCTTTGCTTCTATTTACCTCATAATTCCTCTTTTTCTATGTACTTATATTATTTTTAAATGTATCCCATTTCAACTTATTAAGAATCTATGCTATGAATAGTTTTTAAAGTATCATATTTCTTTAAGCCAACAAGTATTGAATTCTCAGTTCAGACGTATCATTACAACTATATATAGTTTCTTTGAAAATAATATATCTAATAATTTTTTATTTGGCGGAAATAGAATTATTTTGTTTCAACTTTCTTCCTTTATTTCTTCCTTTTGTAAATACTTATATCATTTATTAAATAAATTATTAAAAAAAATATTCTTATTCCATAATATATTCCATTATATATTCTTATAAATTCTATTTCTCTATACATGGTAATTTTACACCCAATTTCTGATTTTGAAGTATCTGTACGATAAATAAGTTTTATAATGATGGTTAATAATAGTATTTATAAAACAACAAATACTGATTTTGCAGTACAGATACATCATTAAAATTGTATGTAGTTTCTTTTAGAAAAAATTTCTTAACACATAAAAATTTCCTGCAAATTAATCATTTGAAATCTTAGCATATAAAACATTTTACATTAATTTACCTTAAAATCTTATACTAACCTAAGATATTTATTTTAAATATATTTATTAGCAGTATATTACAAAAAATAATTCAATAATTTAAGTTTAGGCAATTTCAATGTGATCATTTAATAAATAAAAATATTTTTAATTCCTGTTTTCATAACGTTCCTTTAAAATCTCAAATTTCTATCCCTTTTTCTTTTCAAACCATTTCCCATTGTTTTTCTTATTTAAAAAAAAAATTATTGAAAATTTTTATATTTATTTTCTAGACTGGTGTTTCTGCAAAGAACAAGCAAACAAAACTAACCAAAATTAGTAATGCAAAAATATAGTTTTTTGCATTACTTTTGTTTATCTTCATTGATTATTTTAAATTATATAACAATAAATCAATTTCAATTTTCATAAGTTAATTCCCGTATATGTCTGCTATTAATAGCTGATACATTAATATTTTGGCAAGATGTGTTATTAATAATAGACTGAAGCTGACAACCAATCTAATAACAAACAACCGAAGTATTTAACTTTAAAAAATAATGTGTAACCAGCAAATTTTATCGTTAATGCAGTTGATAAGAAGAGGATAACTTGATATCTCAAAGTTGTTGTCATTTTTAGTATAACTGCTTATTGTTTTTCAGAAAATAAATTATTTTCAAATAGTGGTTAATATTTACGGATTGAAAGGAAACAAGAAAATCTCAACAACTTATTAGATGAACCAAGAAATAACGAAGAAAGACAAAACATTTATTTAGTTCTTACAATAGTACTTCTAATTTGTCATTCTGAAAATTTTATTTTCCATACTTTAATATCACTATCAGCTTTTAAATATTGTTTTCTTTTCCATTCTAAATCTTGCAATTTAAATATTTGATTTAATTTTAGACATTAGCATTGAGCAGTGCTAGCTTTGAGCGTGTATGAGCTCAGTTTCAAACTCAATTGCAATAAGAACTTAATAGTTTATTTTGCAATTTATATATTCTCCAGAGGAAAATCTTTTTAATTGCAGCTATTATAAAAAAAAACTGACAAATTAAAAAATAATAATAAGTCGTACAAAATGATATTAAGAACAATTTTAAAAATATTTATCACGAAAATAAATAAAATGTTGTTGATTTTTATTTTTCAATTAATATTCTAGTTTGTCTTTATTTACCATTATCTCCTTAATTAAGTGATTTTAATCTTCTTAGTTCATAATAAAATAATTAAGATGGAGATAATTTTTATCTTATTAGTCTAATAAGATAGCTATAATATTAATTTTTATAAAATAATTATAATACTTTTTAATGTAAAAGATTTAAATGTTTTGAACACACGTAAACGTTAAAAACAATTTTCGATGATTTTATCCTCAAATAAACAACTAAAAGAAAGGGATATTAATTTGCCCGTAGGGGTATGATTTATTTATATTATTTCTATTATATTTTTTTACCTAAATATTTCAGGGAAAATAAGTGCGTAATAGACAAAAAATATTTGCATATTAGTAATAAAAATATAAGTAAAATAAAGAGATATCAGAAGAAATTATGTTTATCCCGGCACAAGCAAACGGAAAAACAATAAGTTTTATTTATAAAGATCAAACATGGAAAAATTTTCGATATCAACTTCAAAGAATTTTTTTCTTATTTAAACATCATAAAATGTATTAGTCTCCAGAGAATAAAAAGTATTTATCTTTAAATGAATAAATCGATCGTAAGAAAATGAAATTTAACCTCTTGTTGTTTTAGCATAAATCACTTTCATGCACTTTGAAATACTTCTTTGAAGCTTATTTTTAAAAAAAAACACTTAGATAAAAGATTTAATACTTTGTTAGATTTTTGGATGAAAAAAATTTTAAAATACGTTTTTTTTTTTCTTTAATTTAAGACCTTAAGTAATATTTAAGATTCGTTAAAACTAAATTTCGTTTTTAATTTATTTCAATATCAATTAAATCTTAGAAGCGCTGGTGCTTCACTTTTAGCTGCTTTATTTTTTTCAAATTTTCAATGAAAAGGAATTGAAATTTTATGGCATAAAATCACAGGTGAACTATTTTTCCATGTTTTCCAAACATTATGAATATAGAAAGCTATCAAAAGCAATGCCTCTGATTAGTGATTTTTTTTCAATCGAACGTAATTACCTGATTAGTTATACTCTATATTTAAACATAAAAAAATTATAAAATAATATTTTTCTATATTTTTAATATTTTTATATCTTCTGTAAAATAAAAATAACTATGCAATAAAATGTAAGAAAAAAGTAAGAAGTGTATTTCTTTAATACAAAATAATAATAATTTTATGTTTAGAGTCTTTAAAAATAGAAGCTATAAAATTATTAAATCATTCACAGATTTTGTAACTTTTATAATGTAACAGATTTATGTATGAAAAAACATTAAGTTTCATTCATTAATTTATATTTTTCATAATTTGTATTAAAGTTGCCATATTATCTATTGAAATTAAATATTATTTATTATTGAAACAAGTCAGTAAAAATATTTGATATCTGAAAGAATTATATATATATTAGTTTGGCGAAAAAGATATCCATTATTTTTACGTGAACTTTTTGTAACTTCTTTCAGATTCGCTTTATAAAAAGGTTTAAAACAGTTTTCATGCAGATTTTTAGGTCTTGTGCGAATCTACGACTGCTGACATGCTGTCAAGTTTGATAATTTTTGATATTTTATAGATATTCTCGACAATGTTGTATCCATGCGAGGTGAATCTTTAGCATCTAATTACCCAAACGGAATCGACGAAACCAAAATTGTGCGTAACTGGTTGTTACAGTCATATATAGGACGAGAAACACCTTTCACAATTTTAGCCACCTGGTTAGCATTTTCGCCATTATAAAAGAAAAACTAAAATATATTGAATTTTCTGTTTGTTGTCTTCTATTTTTAAAACCTTGTACTCGTAACTGAATTAATCAAACAAAAAAAAAACCGCAAGAGAATATTTTAGTGTCAAATGTCACCTTTCCAATGAGCATAAATTTGAAATTGTTTGATAGATACCTCACGAGATAGCGATCACTACAGGCGTCTACTGAAAAAATAATGGATAACTTTTTCCCCAACCTAATATATATATATATATATATATATATTGTCAACATAAAAAACAGTTTCATAAAAATATATTTCTTGGAAGTGTTAAAAATATTATTAAGCTTATTTGTGAATAATTTAACTGATATCATAAGAATATATAAGTTTATTTTATAGAATTACATTTGCACTTCTTTTTTTGAATACATTTATAATGAAATTATAAAAATATATCAATCTATGTTTAAATTTAATTCTGCTCTGAATTTCAGAAAAAGATATTTTGTAATTCATTTCCCTTTAATTTTCATGCTTTACTTATACTAGTCTTAAGTATCCTATTAAAAATACCTTATCAAAATGTTTAAAGACAATGAAGCAATATTTTTATTATGTTTATTATTTCATAGCAGTTAATTTAAATAAGGCAATTGTAAAATTTCAAAGTATTTTACTGTAAGGTCTTATAACTTTTTTTCATCAATTTTTAGTTCTCATAATTCTTTTCATGCCATTATAATGTTCATTCAAAATTCATGAATTACAAGTAAATATCTACTAAAATATTAAATTTAAATTTTAAAATTAATGAATGAAAAAAGGAATAATGAATGGATTTATAATGATTATTGAAGTTATAGATGAATTTATTTAACATTATGGAAAATTTCATTCGAAACTTCAGCTTTGATTAGGTATTAAAGGGTTTTATTTTAACTATTTTATATAAAATTTCCTTACCTTTTAAATTGATATAAGTGATCATTTATATATTTTCACTTATCATTAAATGATATATATTATTTTTATTTTTGAGTATAATATTATATATAATAACATACACACATGTATTTGTGTTATTATATATACTATAACAATAACATAAAGATATTATACTGAAATAAATATTAACATGAAATATATCCAAGTATTTTATGTAAAACTATTATTACATATTTTTAAAGTTTTTAGAATGTCCTTTAACCACATCACTCTCACATTTTTAACTTTTCAATATCGATTATTGTAATCATAAAACTACTGTCTAGACAAGCATGATAAAATGGCAAATTGAGTGAATGCATGATCTCTTCGCCTACAAGATCTATAATGTCTCTAAGAATCAATATTATTCTAAGAGAAGTAGCTTTTCCATTTAGAAAAAAGCAATATACAAAAGCATTTAAACAAAATGTTTTAGTTTTTCTTTTTTTTTAATTACGTCCATATGTAAGCTCTTTCGAGCATAATAAGTCTTGCAGTCCAACAAAGAAATGAAGCATCTTTAGGAGTGGAGAGTGACTTTTTAGATTTACTGAGATGTGATATAAAAAGGAAGTGCATATAAAGCCAAAAACAGAACTCGTAAAATCTTTGTTTATTTAATCCATATCCTAAAATGCAGTGTCAGCTGTAGTTTGATGAAGTAATGGCTAGCGTTCCTTGTAAAAATATCTCGACAAGTTTATTTGACAGCGAAACAAAAAAATGAGTCTAATAGATGTTATTCTATAATTTGGGGCTGATATTTTTTCAATCATTATATAAATTTCTCTACAGGTAAGTTAAAAATTGAATAACTCTAGCAAACCTTATGGTAAAAAAAAATTTTAAGCATACCAAAAATATCCAAAATCTACCATTCCGGTCTATTATCTCTTGCAATTCAACATTCGAAATTGAGAAAAATAAAAATTTACAGTCATACCATTTTCTTAATTGGTTTTGGAAAGAAATTAAAATAAATCCAAAGAATTATAAAGAGATGTGGTAACATGAAACAATGAATAATCAAAATATTATCCAGCACTTATAGATAATGGAATTTTTATAAGTGCAGGTTAATATTATATTTTGATGACTACTTGAAAGTACTTGATTTGCTAAATATGAAATATTTATTTGCAAAAGTTTTCATGTATTTATTAAAATAACTAAAGGAAACGGTAAAAAAATCAGAATTAATAGTATGTTACATGTGTTGATAATTTTATTTAATATAAAAAAATTAAAAGGTTTTTCAATTGATTGTGCAGATGTTGATTTCTCAGTTTGCGCAAAAAATAGTTTTCTTATTTTTTTTTTTATTGGTTTTTCTGATTATAATTTCCATTTCTCTAGTACTCTTCATGATTCATAAGATTAATGTTTATAATTCTAGTCAAACAATAAAAGACTTATATTTTTTAATTTAATTTATGTGATGACAGAAAACACTAATTATTAGTAAATGAACATTAATTAATAGTAGATGCATGAAAATGATTCCAAGACAACATTTTCAGATCATCATCAATCTAGCTACATGAATATTCTATCTACATATTTTTTTTCTAATGGCGGGGCACTGGTGATTGACCCGTCGTCCACAACAAGGCCGGAAACTGCTACTCATTTAGAGTTACCTATGAACCAAATCACGGAGGCATTGCCTACGTCACATCAACATAAACCAGTTTATAGGGATGACCACATTCATTCATAAACAAAGATAATAAAAAGAGGGAGAAAAAGGAAACGTCCATGCCCAAACCGGGTTTCCAGCCCGGGACCAACAACTCAGGAGTCAGGAAAGCTAACTACTCAGCCATTTTCCAGCAAATTCTGCATATATAGCTACATTAATATAAATATTACATAAATCAGCTCGCTACATAGCATAACAAATTATGTACTTGATTCAAGAGTTATAACATTCTTTATTTAAAGCAGGAAGAAATCTATAAATATGATAATAAGGATAATTATAAGGGTATGGAACCTCTTATGTAAAAAAAAAAATCCCTGTAGCTAAGCAACATTAGCATTTAAAATTGACTTCTCTAGATGGAAATCTTAACAGATCTTTTTAAAATTCTTCACTGACTCAACTGAAAAAATCCTAAATAAATGCGCAGAAGCCTAAATATATCACTCGAAAAATATAAAAATATCATATTTGGAATATAAAAATCTAATTATTATTTAAAATTTTCATGAAACAAACATTTATTGATCTCTTTATGCTATAAATACTAAATAAACTAAAGTTACAACATACTTTATACAATAAATACTAAATACTACAATATACTTCACAATCAGGCAAAAATAAGTTTGATATAGTTTTGTAAAATATAGGTCTTTTTCTCTACACATCATTCTGCAGTATACAATAACAAAGAAGTGTTCTTTATTAAACACTATCACTTTTTTAAGGGCAGCACACATTATATTCCCATTAATGGGTGATTTCCGTCCGTGGAAAACATGTACCAAGTTCTTATGTATGAAAAACAACCATATCTTCTATTTTCAATATTTACATTTTACTTAACATTGTTCAAAATGTTATTTTGCCTCACGATGATATGTCGTTTGGTGGAAGACCAAACGACAAATCAAATGAGATGTAGAATATTTGAAAATTACTTTTAATTGCGAAATTATTGAACATTGAAATTGAAACTCCTTTCGTCTCTATTCCACTAATATTTTGATTGGAAGCGTGATTGAAAAATCGGAGACACGTTTGTGTATTAAAAGAAAATAATTTTAGAAATAGAAAAAAGAGATATTGGTTAATTACATCGTGGATTATCGTGTTAGAAAGAAGAAAGAGATTTTTCTCTATCCCCCTCCTCCAGCTGTTAAACATAGGTAACAATTTTAAAATTAGGAAAGCCTCTATTCTTGAAGCGAACATAATTCCCGAATGATATACATCAGGGATGGCCAAACTTTTGGGATCCGCGGTCTACTCCACATTTAAAAAATTGAAGGCGGTCTACCAATGGCAGAAATAACGCATATGTTTATATATTTATTTTCGGTAACAGAAAAAATGGTATATTATCTTAATTTTTCTATTTTCTACGCCAATGTAACTGCTTTAGCTTTGGTGCCTGATTTCGTAAATGCCGATTGCTCTGTAAATGTAAATTCGACTTTAATTCATGCACTTTAAATTTTCGAAGTTCACTGCCGATTGGAAAGTCTGTAGCATATTTTAAATGCATGGTTTTAAAATGTCTTCCGACGTTTGCTTTTTTTGGTAATGCCACACTTGAGTTACATATGAGACAAACACATTTCTCCTTCACCATAACAAAAAAGAAATCATCTTCCCACCCATTGTGATAACGGTATGTTTTACTTCTCTTAGCACTGGGTGCCTGGCTGAGTCATTTAGGACGGGTTGTTGAAAAACAAATTCAACAGTTTCGAACATTCAACAGTTTTGAAACAAATTCGTATCAGTGCGGTAGGAAGCGAGCGACCTACCACGTAAGACGATTAACTTCGAAGTGAAACTAAACGGCCAGAAGTGACGAGTAGACTAGACGACACGGCGCGTCGCTATCATGCGCCGGCTACTAGATAAAATCTAAGCATCCCACTTTGTCAAATTGTTTGGATTCAATTCCACTGTAAAATGAAAAATTCAGTGCCTTACTTTGCACAGTTTGTTTTAGGTTTTTAAAGCAAAAACTGTAGTAAAGTTTTATTTTAAATAATTCATTAATTCTATGATATAAGTCATAAATTAAATTAACATCCCAGATCACTATCGGGATGGTCGCGCGGTCTACCTAAAATGTCTTCGCGGTCGACGTCTTGGCCATCCATGATATACATCATGGCGTAATCTGTTTCACTGAGAATTTCAATGTTCCTTAGTTATGATTTGAATTAATTGCAAACATTTTAATCAAAATTTCGAATGAATCATATTTCATGTTTTCAGTCAGTTAAAGACCAACACTCTGATTAAAAAAAATAGATTGCTGATTAACCATTTTTATGATCTACAGAACATCATAACTTGATTTTATTACCTTGGAAAGTTATTTTTTTATATATTTGAAAGTTTTCCTTCATTTTTATTGGGCATTATGGAAATGCAAAATTTATTTATTATTTTAGATAAATGATACAAAGAAAATAAATATAATGCAAAGAAAATGGAAATTATAATTTACAGAATTGCGACCAAGTTTAAAAATAAGAAACAATTACAGGGCACAATAGTTATTATTGTATTTATAGACAAATATATTTTATATCTTCGCAAAAATAATCTTACTTTTTATTTTATCGCAAAAATTTAATAAAATAAAAATTTAGAGGCTTCTCCTTAAATTTTAAAAAATATTCCTTTTCTTACAATTTCATAAATAAACTATGAAAAAATGCTACCTACTCAAATAGAAAATAAATATTTTGAGTGAAGTTATATTTCCTAATCTCATCAGAAAGTTAAATATGATTTTAATATAAAAAGATTTAAGTCCTTTTAACACTTAATTTGTGTAATTAAATCTGTGTCACGTCAGGTAAGAAAATTATTTGACTTTAAAATAATGTCATAATATTTTTCTAAAAGTTAACTCTAATGATATTAAATATTTGAGGTTTCTTATTTTGTTTTCTGTTTCCCTATTGAACATGATGACCTCTATTGAATATTGAATATGGTTTTTAACTGAGATTTTTTCAATTAAAACAAAAAAATTAACGAACATATTATAGAAAATTAGTTTAGAGAGACATATTCTAGTCATTCCTGCATTAAGAAGGATTCATCAGCAAACTAAGGATAAAAGATAATTCTGGACATTCATGTCTAAGTTTAAGAAGATATTCAAAATATAATCAACAAGTGGCTTGAATCAAAGCAAATAATATAATTTACAAAATAAGTAAAAAAAATTAAATGAACTTTTTATACATCACTTGTACTTTACAAATAACCAATATAAATAAAATGATACAGGTGATAATAATATAATGGCAACATCTGTGAACAAAAGTCACTGTGAAAATGTAAATAAATCATTAAAATATAATAATAGCTACGGCATTTTTTTATAAATAGAAATGTGTGTGTTCTGGTAATGTGCTATAGCTTTGGTGTGTGTATTCTGGTGTGTGTATAGCTTTATTAAAACTCCTTATGTCTTGGATTTTTTTCGAAAAAGTGAAATGTCCCACCTCTTAAATTTTCAAAGAGGTCCAACTGTAGAAGCCTGTCTGGACATCAAAGGTAATTGAAACACCCTAACTTTTTGGGATTTCTAGAGGTCATGTTCTAAAGTCAGGCCAGAATACCCGCAGTGCAGTAATAAAAGTTTGGCAAATTAAAATAGTGTTCGTAAATTGAAACTCAGTGAAAGAGACCAACGAGTATTGAAGCAGATTGTATCGTCTAAAAAGCGAGCAACTAAAGCAAAATTGACCGCAGAACTTTGTCAGCATCTGGATTCTCCATTATCAATCATGACAGCTAGATCTTTATAAGAAATTATTCGGAAGGACACAATTCCCAAACCACTTGTCACAAATGTTATTGCTAAACATCGTCCACAGTGGTGTCACATTCATAAAATCTGGTCGATAAATAAGTGGAAAATTGTATGATGAATCGTCTTTCACACTTTTCCCTACAACAGGATGGGTGCACATTTGAAAGATACCTGTACAAACGTATGATCCTGATTCTTTCCTTCCAAGAATCAATGATAGAGGTAGTAGATCTACCATGATATGATCAGCCATGTCGTGGTTTTCTGCTGCACCAATCATAGTCCTAAAAGGAAGATACAAGGTGACTATCTATACAGTGGGACTTATCCAATTAAAGTTCGATGAACACAAGACTGAAGTTATATATGTATCTTGGTTCGCACAGTCACTCAGGTTCGCACAGAGCTCAATATAATTGAACCATTATAGCCTACGTTAGAGAGTTCAGTATGGAATAGATAATCTTCTCCGGTATATCTTTAAGAACTTCCACAATATCTCCATAAAAGAGAGTACAATATTCTTCTAAATATAGTTCAGCACTTGTATGAATTGAAAAAATTTATTCTGCACTATCATCTAAATAACCTGATATTCAGCCTATGCAAATCCAACCTGTACTACACACCGATGGAACTTTTTTACCATATTAATAAGGGATTCTTTAAAAATCAAATGTATTTGAAAATCTAAAATTTTAGTCTAGGTTAACAATATTTTGATAATTATCTATGCATTTATACCTAATTATAATGCATTTGAATCTTTGATTCGAAATTGCGCATTTTTAATGCTGCGAAATCTGCCTTCAATTAACAGAAAATACAAATTTTATTTTCATCTCTAATCAATAGAATAGCTTCAGTGTACAAAATTTAAGCTGAACAACTAAAATTATTAGTTAAAGGGAATGCTTAACAGTATATACGTATGATGTTTTTCGATTTAATGCAAGTTAAATATTTTTTTATAAAATACAAAATAAAGTGACTATAGATTTTTCCTATCAGCACTAGTTGATATCAACAAATTGTGGTGAATAATTTTTAAAGTGTAGTATTTTAAAACATTTTAAATATATACACTTAAGAGATAAAAAGAAACAATTTTTCCCCAGCAGAAGTATCACAAAATATAAATAATAATCAATATGCATTTAAAAAGGATAACAATTTTAAAACTCAGTTTTTTGTACCTTTGATTTAAAATAACCAGATATAAAAATTTTAATATTGTAATAAAAATTTAAAAAAGATAAACTTTCATACATTGCTATCGTAAGTTATAAAAATTTTAATTTTTCCTCTAATTAAAGAGATTTTATCTAAAATTAAATGCACACACGTTGTGAATGTTTTCAAAATTTATGTATTCAAGAATTTTTCTTCATTGGTATTTTATCAAAATTTAATTCACTATAGTTTATTTTTAAGTAATTCTACATTATTCTAAGGAACAAATTTGAATAATTTGTAAATATTTCCCACGGACAAAGCATTTAAATACAAATAAAAATAAATATTCGACTCGAAGCAGAAACTTTCGGTAATCCATAAAGCCTCGAATCAATATTTTCCAAGACGACCGCATTGATGTTGGAGCGAGATAATTTTCTGACATTGATATATCACCTTGTAACAAACATGACTTAGCAAAGCGTGTTCTTTTATAGTTCCCTGGAAAACTGACAACTCATCACTCTTTTCCTGCAATAACAATCAGATTCTCTTATTTCGCAGCACGTACTTTCAGTACAATTATAACACTTTGGTAGTTTTCTTATTTGGCGAATCCAAAAAAAATCGAAAAGAAAATGATCACTCATGAAGAAAAGTTCATGGAAGTTTTATTTATTTATTTATTAAAAATGTGTTTAACAAATCAAAATATCTATGGTTTTGTACATTGTCTTCATTTGTAAGAAATCTAGTATAAAGAAGAATCAAAAATCAAGATCTAAATACACAAATCAATATTGTAATATTTGTTTAGGATTTCTTATATAATTTTTGTTCCTTATACTTTTACATTTTGTACTTTAACTTAATATTTCTTATATTTATCAATATTAAATAGTGGTATTTAATTGGTTAAATACTTCAATTAATATCGCATTAAACACACACGTCTTAAATTTAAAATTATGCTGAAAAGTTTAAGAAAGAAGCTCTTGTTTTCTTCATAAATGTGTTTAATAAATAAAAATATTTGTGATTCTGTATATTCTTCGTTTTTAAAAAATGTTGTATAAATAAGAATCAAAAATCAAATCAATGTTGTTATATTTGCTTATGATTTCTTAGATAGTTTTGATTCTTTACCTCTACATTTAGAGCTTGAACTTAATATTCCGTACATTAAACTATTATCGATATTAAATGGTAGTATTTAAATGGTTAAATGTGTTTCAATTAGTATCGTATTAATCTTCTTAGACTTTAATTTATTTTTATTTGTGATTTCTTTTATGATATGCATATTTCAAAATATGCATTATTAGCTGCCTTTAAGAAGTATTTTACACTGCAAGTTCACAATATAAAACACTATTTTTACATTCAGAATTAGAGTGGATAACAGTTTCATTATTCATATTAGTTATATGTATTTTACAGAAAAATAATAGAAAATTCTTAAAAAAATAGTGAATATAATTTTTTAAATTATAAAAACTTCTTCATATGAATAGCCCCAAAAACACACTTTTTGGGTCATAACCAATAAATTGCACTTCATTGATGTAAGGATGATTCATTGACTCAATAGGATGGAAGAAAAGACAATTGTACCTTTAGTTTTATACAAGAGAAAATTAGTTACTTGGAAAATTGATGGAGTTAATCTTTCGAAAACTCCGAAACTATGAAGATAAATAAGGACTTTTATCGGGTGTTGTTTAGACATTTTTAAGCATTTTATATCTCTTATAGGAATGCCATCATTTTACAAACTCAAAGCACAACTAAATACCTTAATAGTATTAATAAAATGCAATTCTCATTAAAATATTTTTCTTTTACGCAATATGAATTTTAAATATGTATCCCAAACTTATTTTTCACATAGAATTTTTTTTTTTTTTTTTTTTTTTTTTTTTTTAAATTTTACTTCATCTTCAATGAAAAATGTGTGCTACTAATGCATTCATTAATAGAATAGAATTTTGCTTCTTTAATATCAATGAAAACCAATTTATTGTAAATTATTTTCAGTACATCATTTAACTTAAAATTAGTGAAAGGTGCTTGGATAATTTTTTGTATCTTTTTATTTCACTTACAGATATTTCTAGTAAAATATCTTAACTCATTTTTAAATATAAAATTCAAAACTGAAATGCTGTTCTTAGCTGTGAGTCTATATAACTAATACCACTTAGAATAGTTACTTAAAATCTCTTTTGTTGAAGCTCTTACTATGATGTGCAGCTAATAAAGTTTATTTTCATTGTAAAGAACCTCAGGAAAGAGAAGAGTTAAAAGCAAATTTGAGCACTCTAACGCAGTGCATTGTAGATGTAGCGAATGTTTATTAAATTCCATCTTCAAAACTGAAACACTTTTAAGAATTATGCCAGAGTGAATATTTATTGAAATAAATATGAAAAAATTATATGCAGTAAATATAACTATAAATTGTTAAAATTTATAAAAAATTTTATTAAAGTTTTAGTCGGTATTTTTTGTTGATGTAATCAGATTATTATAGTTTTTTAAATCATTAGACTTTAATATACAAGCAACACAGAGAAACTTATTTCTCTAAAATTCTACTTTATTTTAGAGTTCCAGAAATACAGTTATAGTTCTTCCTCTAAGCAATTTAAACTTGTTCATTTTTTTCCTTCGTACTTATAGAAAAAAATAAATATAACCATTAAAGAAATGGACATATAATAAAGTATTTATACATATTCACAGAATACAGTTTTCCTATAATAGTCAAGTTTTTATTTTTACTTTTAGAGAAAATTTCATTTACTCAACCTATTTCCTAAAATCATATCTTAGTTTGAATTATTATTATTGTGAGTCGGTGTAAATAACAGAAGCGTCAACTCAAGGAAAAATATGTATTCAAAAGCTATTATGCACATAATTCATACACAAAAAACATGAAACGCATAAGTATTTATGAAAATGTTAAAAAAAAAAATTCGAAACATAGAAATGCATATTATGTTTCAGTGAAAATACAACTCGTGAAATTACTACATCTTGAAGAATAGTAATTTTAAAAGCAATAATGTGAAATATTATAAAGGCAATACTTCAAATAATGTGAATTCATCATAGAATAAGAAAAAATAAATTGCTAACAAAAGCAGTTGTTAAAGAAAAATTTTATAAATGTTTGAATAATATTGTCCTTGATATTATATTTACTTTTTTTAACATATTAATTTCATCTCATTCAATATTTTTCATTCATTTCATGTACGAAAAAAATCATTATTATCAATGTTTTTCTGTAAATTGATACACAAAAATGTAAAAATTAGTTTTTCAAAGTGGTTGTTGTTGTTGTTTTGTGCGCTGCTCCACTTTTCCAACTGAATCATAATTTGGTGTAGAGTCCGACTTCCTTAATACACACACATGCCATAGATACCTGTATATAGGGTAGGCAACCATTCATAAGCCATTTATACCAGGAAAGGACAAAGACAGGAGGAAGAGAAAGAGAGAGAAAGCACATCATTGCTCGAATCCGAATTTCAACCTAGGGTCTCCCAATCCGCAGTCTGTCATGCTGACCACTGGACATGGGGGTGGCTTCAAAATGGTTAAAATAACAATATAATCAAATTAATCTTGATTTAAGAGAATCTTAAATCGAGGTTTTACAACAATGAAATTTAACAACAATGACAGCTAGATTTTCTAAATAAAATTCGATGGAATATTTGAGTTAATGATTTCTAAAGCTAATTTTGTTTGAACGTCGATAAAATTTTTCTGTGATACCTAAAATTCATCAGCAGAAATAACAATGAATTGATTATTAAGTATTAGTTAATACTCTTTCATATATTATCTGATCAAAGAACATTTAGGCATTTTCGATTTCGGGTTCTGGTCATTTAAGAAAAATATTGGGGTAATTCTGTTGGATTTTCCAGAAAGTAAAGTACTCACTAAGCATCACATTCTCTAGAAAAAGTTTATCTCAAATCATAAAAATCAAAAGAATCAAATTAAAAGTATTGAATTAAATAAAAATTTAAGCTTTTTCTAAAACATGAGAACTTTAAATGACTTCCCAGCAAACACAAAGATGAAGAACATCCATCGGACCACTACCGGAAACCGTCTTGGCCAGCAGTGGCCTGCTCTATTTGGTCTTGTCGGCTCCGTCTGTAAAGTGTTCGGCGTCATTGTTGCTGGACCGGCAATATGGTCAGCTGCTAACCCAACGCTAGGTGTCCAGCAATGGCGTATTGGCCGCTGAATTTCTGACTTGAATGTAATTGCTGTTACATACAATTGTCTGTGTCGTTTGGCGTGAGGTGACGGCTATTACAAACGTAGAGCTAGTTATAGCTTACTTAATTCTACTGATAAATTTTCTTTTACACTACTTATGATTTTTCTTTTTTATCCTTTATCCATTTTTATCTACTATAATTATTGTAGCAAACTATTTTCTGAACTGAGAAAAAAATCTACAAATGTTCTTACGAAAATTGCATATACTTCAACAGAGCTATAATTTAATTTTAAAAATTCAAAAACCTGCATTTTTGTTTATAATACTTAGAATTTCAACCAAATTAAACTCCAATTTTTAAAAATCATTTCAAGCGAAATAAAAATTTGCAAAGATTAAATATGTGTGTATTTAATCTTTCATAGCAATTGTGACATATTTAATCTTTCATAGTATGTGAGTTTTATACAAAATAATTCGCACACAAACTGCGCACAACAAAGATAAAGTTCTTTGGATATCAAAATATCAAACTACATAACGAACTGAATATGAAAAGAGCCAAACAATAATATGGATATTTCGAAAAATATCGATAAAACTGTGAGCGGTTATCCAGATACTTCCTAAAGGCAACTAAATAATGAAATATTCTATACAAGTTCAGTTTATTAAATTATAAGCTGTAATTTAGCTAAGCAACATATTGTGTATAAAATTTACTAATAATAAACATTTGCTTTTTAAAATCTAAATATCCATAAATAAAGCTATAAGCAAATCCAGATTAAGTCTAATTCAGAACAAAAGATTTAAGTGACTTTTAAATTTCAAAACTTTAGTCCAAAACAACGTAAAAAGGTAGATAATTTGCATTTTTTATTCAACTATAATATTAATTTTATTTTTTCAAATATAATATTAATTTCATTTTTTCAGTCCAAAATTGGAAAAAAATGAATTTCTGATAATATTTCTTGTAATATATTAAAATAAAATAAATAAAATGGTAAAACTTTATAAATATTTAATGTTTTAAAATTTGTATAAAAAAAATTATAAGTCAATCTGAATTTCGAATGAATACTGTGTTTACTTAATTGGCGCCTCCACAAATTATAGTAAAAATATTAATTGATAGTACAAAAAAAAACACATATAAAATGTTTGTTTAACAAGAATTTTTTTTACCGAACTTTATATATATATATATATATATATATATATATATATATATATATATATA
>JAPDSC010027991.1:105066-174662 GCA_026290005.1 Latrodectus geometricus
ATATATATATATATATATATATATATATATATATATATATATATATAATTATTTGTGTATCGCGCGCGCGTTATCAGAATGCCAATAAATTTTTATTTATCATTAAATAAATAAAAATTTGCCTTAAATAATTTGATTTCAAGAAATTAGAGTCAAGAAAAAAATGTAATTTAGTGACTAAGAATTTTTTTCTAAACAGTTGTATGAAACTATTTAAATATTAAAAAATCGATGGACAGGTGATTTTTGTTTCCCCCAAAACATCAACTCGTACTAACACTGATCATATTGCTTTCAAAAAGCATAAAAAATGACAATACGATTTATAATTTATTTCAATATAAAGCAAGACGTCAGCAAAATTCTTATCCTGTAATCCTATGATTTTATAACTTTTTTATCATATTTCTAAAATTTGGATTTAACTACGAATATTTTTTGGACTCGAATTTCTCATGAATTTGAAATAATTCAATTTGAAAAGAGAATTCCTTATCATCAAGTTATATTTAAAGTAATAAGGGAAATATGTTTACTTAAATCATCAATATATCCTTAATATATATATATGCATTTTTAAATCATTTAAAGATTTTTTTTTTATGTAAAATGTATTATATAGATTATTAAACTATAAAATGTATTTCATGGTACAAATATTAAAAAATGTTTTATTATTCATGCATGCATAATGAAAATTATTTCGTATATATGACAATATTAGTATAGTGGATCTTTTTCACCTTTTTAGTATGTCTATTTAATTTTGCCCAAATTTCTAAGAATGACACTAAAATTTAGTTAAAAAAAAGTTTTCATGTCATAAAGATTCTTAACATTTTTTGGAATTCAAAAGATAATCAAAATCGTTTTCTGAACTTTTTTTTTTAATGCAGGGTCTAAATGTATTTTTATCAATAATGTATCTGAAAAAGTTAAATTATAAAGTTTGCAAATTTCACTATTTAGATATTTTGAATAAGATATATATGAAAAAACTGAGTAGTTAAAATGGGAGGTAAGGAAATTAAGAAATTGTAAAATTTATGGTTGAGTTCTTAATCGTCAAAAGATATAATTACTTTTTTATTATTATTGTTATCATTTTGTACTTTTAAATCTTCCAGAAAGCCTATAGTCCAAACTAAAATTCAATGCAAATATACAATATAGAAATATCTACAAGTGTAATTATTTTAACAAAATACTAATTTAACTAAAATTTTTGCTGAAATAGAAATAGTTAAAAGGTTTTACTAAATGAGATGATAAAATTAAATCACTGACAACTTGTAGTTTAATAATTGATTAATTTAGAAGCGTGATTTTTTTTCTTAATACTTAGAATGTACGAAAAAAAAAAAATAAAAACATTAACTACACATTCTTTCCGTGTACACCATTGTATAAAGCTTTTATCACAAATAAAAAGAAAATAATTCTTTTTCAATGAATTCCCCGTTTTCCATTCACTTATGGGCGGGTCTTCTACAAAAAATTTACATTTCCATAAAAAAAATTTTTAATTTGAATTTTTATATTTTGTAAGGTGCCGCCTACCCTATCTGTTGGTTAGAGTACCTGACTACGGATGGGGAGGACCTGGGTTCGAATCCCGACTCGGGCATGGATGTACTTTCTCTTTCTCTCTCTGTGTTTCTTGTCCTTTCCTCAGATGATGGATGAATGTGGCCCGCCCTATAAACGGGTTTGTGGTGGTGTGGCGTCACAGATGCTACTCGTACCTCCGTGACTTGGTTCACAAGTGCCCACCGGGTAACGATAAAACTAGTAGCAGTTTCTTGACTCGTTGCGGCAAATGAACTAATGTACTTACTTGCTCAAGGGTGCCAACCATTAGAAACAAAAAAAAGTTTTTTCGGAATTGAAATGTCTATATTGCAAAAGGATAATACATAAGCTTCTTTCATGAACATATCATTTCAAGATTCATGAACATATTGTAATTTTTCAGGCTAAAAAATACAATATGTTCATGAATCTTGAAATATATTGTAATATCCGAAGGCGGTAATTGGTTTTCAAATTGGTGCTTGATTAGCAACCATACTAGCTTATCAAGCATAATTTGAAAACCAGTCAAATGTAAGTAATTAAAATATTGTATCTTTTAATTTATAAAAAAGCTTTTTTTTTTTATTGCAATAAATTTACGGAGGAAGAAATATTACAGTTTAACTAAATAAATTATTTTTGTGAAAATTTTTATTCCTATTTAATGCACATAATTTTAAGCAATAATTCCAACAAAAATTCTATACATTAACCATGAAGTTATTCTAAATTCAATATTATACACACATTAACTTATTTGCCTTTTAATTTTTATCATAATTTTATTCAAAGAGTATGCTTATTTGTCTATAGCCTGCTAGTTTCACTGCACTTTAGAATGAGTGAAATGGGACAAGTCGTAAACAAAAAAATTCAAAGTGTGTCTTGTCAGCATATAGAATTGTATATTGCAGAATACGCGAGGGGAAAATCCAAAATAAAGGGATTTTGATGCCAAGTTAAAAGCAAGTTCAAATTTATGGAAACTGCAAGCCATATGGAAGTAGTATCATGCATCATTTATATTGCAGGGTCTTGGAAATAAAGTATAGTAGCTTTTTCTCTTTATAGTAGTCCTTTTGCCTTTATAAATTGTCATATACTGGGATGTGCTCTCAATACCTAAACAATTTGTAATGCTTTAATAAAGTTATCAGTTTGATATGATTTTAAAATGTAATAGTCGTTTAAATAAGTATATTGACTGAATAGCCTAAGGCTAATTTTGTAGCTGACTAGAGAATAAAATTATTATTACTTATTAATAAATGAGATTAAAAAGCATTTCGTTAAATAAAATTATCCGAAAGTAAATACATTTTTCAAGGTTATAGCGTTGCTGTGGAAAAAGGTTCTCATTTCATCGGGTGCTATTTGCATTTTTCAAATCTTGATATTATTTATATTGCTCATGCATTTTCTAAGTAAATGAATTAAATCAATGCAAAATTCTCAGTATCCCAGAAATATATATAACTGTCTCTCTCTCACACATACATTCATTCTTAAAAGTTGAATAATTTAATTTTTTAAAATATTGACCCTATATATTATCCCTCTTCTTTCATAATTTTAAAAAAAAATCCTAAAAACTTAAAATTCTTATTTTACATTTTTTTTTTTTTTTTTTTATATTTTTCCCGATTACTTTTCCATTAACGTCAAAATTACACATCTTGATTTTACATGGAATTGACCACTCGCGTGTTAGATTAAACATTAAATTTTTGATCGAACACGCGAGTACTTTTAAAATGAGTTGGCTTAAAAAATGTTTAGGTGTGAATATCCTCACATTAGCATATACTAATGGTTATACTTAAGTGTTAATAATTGCATAAAAAATATTATACCTAGCCAAAATAAATCTTTAAAATGAAATTTTCTTAGCACACATTTTACATTTTTAAAATAAATAAAATCAGTTACATTTAATAAAACATTGTTTGCACTTGTTTCACAGAACAGAAACATAATATTTTCTATTATAACTTAATAATTATTGATTTCTTATGTATTTTTTTAGGTATGTTATTGGTAAATAGAATTTCAAGGAGTTGTTTAAGTGCCAAATGAAAACACATTACAGTTAAACTCCTAGGTGAGTCATAAGTCTTATATAGTTTATTATTTTCATATTATACTGATAAAATTAAAACTTTCATTGTTAACAGCATCATATTTTGAGTCGCAGTTACTTAACAATTTTTCTTAAATATAAAAGTACTTAATTAAAAAAATTCAAACTGTTTTTAATTTTAGTATTGCATTGCCATAGAGGTTTAATTCTAATTTATGAATTACTCTGAAGTATTCAAACATATAAAGATGCATTTATGTAATTTTTAATATTAGTTCTGTTGAAAATGATAAACACTTGAAAGAAAACAGCTTGTTTCACATTTTCAGCAGAAATTAGCATCCTGTGTGTGTCTAATTATTCCTTAATAATTTAGTTACATAAAAGAAAATAATTATTTTTCCAAATCACAGAACATGTTTCTGATACAGCATGAGTGTCAATATTCTATGACTTATAAAAGGTATTATTAATGGTAATTTTAGATTTTTTAATAGTATAAAAAGTATCCTATTCAATGTTTCTACTTAAAAAATACAAAAGTTTTCATGTTAATGTTACATTAAATTAATTCTGACTTTGCTCCTTACGGAGCTCATGAATATTATTTAGATATGTATATGTTACCGTGAAAGTCCGAAATCTGGAGAATGTCGACATTCGCTGGTGAATGTCAACATTCACGTAGTCGCTTGGTGTATGTCCGAAATATTTGCTAGATATCCTCATTTCTCACTTACACCGGCAAATGTCGACATCCACAATGCACTAATGGTGAATCTTGAATATGCGTTTCATCTCTCCGTATCCGGAGAGGAGAAATGCAGATTTGCATTTTCTTATCTCAATATTTCAGGCGTGAAAAACGTCACATGTGTGACGTAACTTATCGCCTCTCTTAGAAAGGAGGAGTGACCAATCACGGTGAGTAGAGGAAGTGTAGAGGATTTTTAACCCTCGGGACAAACCTGACAACAAACAAATTAAATGCTGTGGTGGAAAGGGAAGCCCGGGAATGGTTTTTGTTTTGTCTGTGATTGTCAACGTGCTCTAGGCCGCACCTCTTTGTTGACGTTGCCTTCTGTTATCTCCTTTTCGAGCTCTTTAATCATCTTTTCAAATTCCACCAAAGCTTGTCTGTGATTGTCGACATATACCGGCGATGGTCCGAAAGTGCAAGAAATGTAATCAATTGTACGGTCTTTTACCAACGTTTTTGGTATGTGTTGACATTCACCGGTGAATGTCGACATTCTCTGATTTCGGTCTTTCACGGTAACATATATATTTAACATTTATACCAACTTGTAAGCAATCACTCAGTCAAAATACAATACTTAAAAAATATTTTCTTAGTAATTTTTCGCACACCATTTATGTTGGGCATTAAATAGTTAACATTCCTAGAATGATGCTACGATTGTATCTTACATTAATTTAGAATGGCACTAAATACCTTACAATTGTAACTCTTATATATAAGTGAGTCATTTATTTTTGTAGTTTTTTAATTTTGCACTGACTGAAGTAAAATTTCAGTGGTAACAGGATCAGCTTTTGAATTGCACTTACTAACTTCAACTTAATAAAGAAAAATAAATTAATAAAACTTATTCAGTATTCAAACTGTTGCTAATTTTAGTATTGCTATAGAAGTTTCCTTCTGATTTATAAATTACACTGAAGTATTCAAAATGACTATCAAAAATCTAAAGCTATATTTATAATTTTTTATTATTAGTTCCATTGAAAAGGATTAATAAATATTGGAATAGCTTGTTTTAAATTCTCAAAAGAAATTGGAAATCAATGTATATTATTCCTGTCCAAAGTGTATGAAATATTTATTTTCCAATATGGCATGAATCTCAATATTCTATTTCTAAAAATACATTAGAATAATTTACCTATTATGATTAATTATTACTTAAAGGTATGGGTAATAATAGTTTTACATTTCGCTATATATGAAGTAATAGTTTTAAAAGTTTTCTATTTGAAAAATGCACATTTTTATTTTGTTTCATGTTATTACATACTTGTTCCACACATTATGGAGCTCATGAAACATTAATCTATGCCCTTCATAACATTTGTGCCAACTTTTAAGCATATATATATGTAGGGTATTAATAAGTGATCTATTCCAAAATAGTGCTGTAATTGTTCAAAAATCTTCCCCACAGAATTTTTTCTTTCAATTGCTTATTTCAGTAATATTTTTTATAGTAACAAATATTAAAATGAATAGTTATAATATAATTTGCAATATTTTTTTTATGATAGCTACAGTTTCATACTGAGTGAATTGGTAATTTCTACTCAATTTGCATGTTTATTATTTTCCCTAATCTTTTATATAAATTTCTTATATAAATGTAATATTTCTAACTTTGCTAAAAATATATGTATTTGCTGATACATCAAATTAAATAATTTTCTTTCTTAAGACATGATGCATCAACAAAAACTTAAATTTAATTCTTCATTAATATATGAAATTGCATCTTTCAACATCTCTAATAGGCAAGTATTAAATCATTATGACAAATAATAATTTATCATTTCTATCACATCATTTCCATTTTTTCAAGATTTATTCAAGACTCAGTCAATAATCCCATGGACAAAGAAAGTCTTTGAACTTTTAATAGAATATAACCAAAAATTAACAATAAATTAATATATTTTAATATAATTTGTAACATAACAGCAATCTACAATATATTCTGAAAACCTATTAAGAAAATTCTCTTAAGTAGCAGGCATTTTCTAGTAATCATTTGCAAAATTTTACAAAATTAATTAAGAAATTACAGCACTAATACAATAGATAAATTTTATAGTTTTGTTTATTGCTTTATTTCCACTTTTTGAACATGAACCCTAATACGATCAATTTACAGAAAACTTCATAGTGAAAATGCATCATTTGTGTAAGTAAAAGATGAAATCTTGAAAAATTGTAAATTGCATTTAACAGATTTTTCAAACTTTTAACAAGTATTAAAATGTTTTTAAGCAATTATTCAATAATTTTTTTATATTTTAAGATATTATACAAATTCTTCTATTAAATTAGTAATTTTAATATTAAAAAATTAATTTTTTATTTTAAAAATAGGCTTTTTAAAACGTTAGCTTATCTCTGGGTACATAATGATGTTAAAAAATTTGAATTAACAATGTAATTAAATTATTATCATTTACTTTTATACATTGTTATAAATTCATAAAAAAAAACATTTTGAAATCCTAATAAATCTAACCATCATGGAAAATAACTTAGAATTATTTGAATTTTCAAATTTAACATAGTTAAAATTATTTATAATAATATACAATCAAATATAATGGTATATAATCAAATTTAACATAAGTTAAAATTATAAGAAATTATATTTTAAGTTTACTATTCCAATATAATTAAAATGTTGATTGCCAAAAGTTTTAAATTTTGATTCTTAATAAAAATTATTTCAATAATTAATATTTTCCATTAATTAACATCATTAATCCCACATTTGAGTTTCTAAGTGAAATGAAACTCCTTCATTTCATTTTGCAAATTAAAGTCAATAAAACAAAAATATATGCTATTTTAACATTGTTTCTCAGTTGTGACAAATACAATTTTTGTGTCTTTTCTTTCTTAAGAGATTCAACATTTTTAAATTTTGAATCTCTTTAAAATTTCTAACAAACTATGCAAATTATCTTAATTTTATTAAAAATTACACAAAATTAGATAGTATCATTTTTTAAAAAAAATTATGAATACAATTTTTTCTAATCTTCTATGATGCTAGATGTCAAAATATACCAATGTTTGTTTGTTTGTTTTTTCCCCTCAAATTTCTTCTAATAACAAGGATAAAGATAAGGATAAATATATTTCATAATTTTCATGTAATTAAAATATTCTCAAGAACAGCAGTTAACATAGGTTAAAGTAAAAATGAAAATTTAATGAAAATAAATTACTTCTAGAACAAAATTAATATTTCATGAATTAAATCCATACCTACCAACATTTAAAATTTTAAAACCATACAATTTTTTCAACACTTTCAGCGAAGTGCACAAAACATCCATTTACATTGAATTTTTGCTTAGGAATGAAAATACTTCTGTTACATTTCGATGTAAGCACATATTATAGAAAATATAAACATTTGAAGAATAATGTTTAAACATTTGAAGAAAATGTTTATTTGTTTAACAATTCAGATTAAGAAATATTTTCTACAGAACGAAATTTCAAAAATTTAAAAGTCATGAATGGCAATGGATTGCATTTCCAATACTAAAGGACATTTATACACTTTAAAAAAGGATATATTTACTTTAAATAATATTTTATTAATCTTAGTTAACTTAAATCAATTATTCAGTATTCTTCATAGCTAAAATGAGACTAAATTAAAAATTGAAGAAAATTAATTTTAAAATTAAAGAGACTCTTTTTATATCAACACTTTACAGGTTTCCTTCCTTTAAATATATATATATATATATATATATATATATATATATTTAATATAAATCATTTTTTTTTACTCTTCTTTATATATACAGTATACATCTTATAATAACTTACAAAATCATGGTTAAGAAAATCGGGAGAAAGCTTTATTATTTCAAACTAAAGTAACAATTCTTACAATTTTACATACTGTGGTACAATTCATTCAAAAGCCATACATTCTACGCTCAAACTGTACAAGTTGACAAATATTTCAGTTCATCAGTTAAATAAATATTTCACTAATATTTCGGTCTCAATTAAAAATGTGAAAACTTCAGGAAAACAAACTAAGAATATTTCATAAACAAAATTAAAATGAAAAAAAATGGTCGCTATAAAAGAATCAAAACATTTTATGATGGGTGCTTAATTTATTTCTCATTTTATTATCAACAATAAAAAAAATCAAAATTTGTATTATACATTTTTTTAAAAAAATTTACAGTTTATAAAATTACATTTTGAAATCAGAACTAGTTTTATAAAATATCATTCAAAAAGAATTTAAGGAAAAAATTAAAAGTAACAAAGAACTTATTAGAGGAATAAGGATGATAAATTTTAATGAAGATAAATTTGTACAATAAAAAACTGGATTTATTTACATGGTTGGTAACTACTTGGTCAATATAAATGTAACAAATAATTTCACTATACAATATCAACAATTATTAACTCAAATAATCTAAACTTGCTCTTGCTCTCTCCATTTCATGCAAGAATGCATAAAATTCTGATAATCCTAGTTCTGTAAATAAAAAAAAATATAAGTAAGAATGACATCAAATTAAATGCAAATTTTCATGCATTTAGTGTTGAGTCAGATAATAGATAATAAAAAAAAACTACAATAAGAATTACATAAGCAGAAATTTATTCATATGGAATATCAAAAGTAATTTGTACAAAAATAGTAAAAATATATTTGCCATTATTTTTTGCAATTTTCTTTAACTAATAAGAAATTTTACTCTATTTAAAATTTCACAGAATTATTCTAAATACATGAAATATAATTTTTAAATCCAGAAATTATTAAAAATATTTTGTTAAAACACCTAATAAATGTCATTCTTGAAAATTATTGTCATTAAGAAATTAAATGTATACATAAATGTCACAAACATGAAAAGAGTTCTTTTAAAAAAAACTTAAACATGAATTTTTGATAAAAACATTTTCAAGCAAAAAATTTAACTGACAATTTCAAATGTTATGAAAATTCTTAAATGTTATTAAAATTAAATTAATTATATACACAACATTTTAGTTATTTTTTATTAATTTCGTTAAAAGAATTTTATGGGGTTAACTAAATTAGTCTTGAATTAAAAATAACTAAAAAGTATCAATTTTAAGTTACATTAAAGATATTTTAAAATCAATGGGTTTTTTTTTTTTTTTTCCCCATATGCCATTAAATACAGAAAATTTTTAAATATTGCATTTTTTTCAATGGCAAAAAAAACTATATCAAAAATAATTTAAAAATAAAGATATTTTTTCATTTCAAGTAAATAATTTTTTATAATGCCTTAAAATGTATTATACTTTATGACTGTTTCAGGCAGTGTCACTGTAATTATTGCTATCAATAATTCTAATATTATCTAAATCCTCAATGAAGAAGAATTTTTTCAGCTTTTAATGGTAAATAAATCACATTATGGAATTACATTATGGAATAAATTAAATTATGGAATTATTTAAATGAAACATTAGTTTTTTGCACAACCCATATATTAATACATCTACAAATTAATATGTAACTGATCTCAATATTACATTCACAGCTATTCACTTGGCCAATCAGCCCAAGTAACATAAATATAGTTATTTAAATGATACATTTGCAAGATTAAACCAACATATTATTTTGACTAAAAAGAAAGATTGCAGATAAGCCTTCAAGCATAAACTTAAATGTAAAGTGGATTTATAAAATAAATTCATTGTTGATTTGGACAAAAATACAAAATCAGTTTTATCAAACTGCAAATCATTGGGGAAAATTGAATTTTTTAATAAAGTTGGCAGCACTCAGATAATACTTGCTTTACTCATAGTTAAATCACTTTTATTGGAATTGGAAATAAAGGATTATTTAAGGATAATATCCTTAAAGCATACAATTCTCGATTCCTTTATTTATGATTGACAGAATTTATACTTATATATAAGTACTAGCCTAGAAAATTTAAAAAATAACCCTACATATTTATCAGATTCTAAGAAACTGTTTATTAAATTCATGTTTGCAAGGTATTTTAAACTTAATAGAAATATTTAATGATAGCTACAAAACACTATGAAAGCATTTACAAATCACCATAAAAATAAAAAAATTCTACATGACATTCATATAAAATGTATAATAATTTTTCTGTTTTTAACACATAAGCAATCTACTAATGAAATAAAAAAATGCCTCAGAATTTATTAATATAATGAAATATTTATTAATATACAAATAGATAAATTTCTATCTTCTACTCTAAAATTGAAAAACTTCTTAATGCTTAGAATATTTAATTATACAGCCGAGAATAATTTTGTTGGCTACATAAATAAACAATATACTAGTAAATTACTAGTCATTTTTAAAACATATAGAACTTTCTTGGGTAAATGTATTCTGTCTTTCAAATTGTTTTTACATAAATTTTTACAGTGCATTTTTTTTACTAAAGTTCACTATTTAAAATGAAATAAAAGGAATGAAAAAGTTTAATAACATTAAAAATTTATGTCCTAAAATATTTAATTCAATATTTATAAGAATTGGTAAGAATATTCATAAGCATATTTCAGTACAATATTTAGCAGTGTTAAAAGGGGTACTTTTTTTAATCCATATACTTCTTGGGTTAGTATATTATCATCTATATATAAACTGCCTATAGTACTCTAATAATTTATAAATTGTAAATTAAAATTAAAATATTCCTATCTAGAAAAAAAGAAAATCATTTTAGTATGCTTCATAGATAGAAAGATCTCATGTTATCATTTGAGTCACAAATTGAAAATATATATATAAAGTAATTTTTTTTTTCAATTATACTCAGAAAAATGGTCATGAAATTTTTTATTTCAGTTCTATTTATAAATAACAAATTCAAATATGCATAAATTAATAAAGCAAATGTTCATGTTTGCAATTTTCAAAATAAGAAATGCTTAGGATTGGTTTTGTACTCGGTCTTAATGAATAGTTTCATATTTGATGAGACTGCATAATACATAAGAATAAAAGAATTTTGTAACCAGTTGTTATTGTTTCCAATCCCTCAGAGATCTAGCGTCAGCTAGATCAAATCCATGACACCATGAACCCTAGCAAAGTCGAGCACCAGTAGTGGATTTGACCGAACATCCGCCAGAGTGAACCCCAAACAATCCAGGATGTGATCGGGGGAAGCTGGCCTCAGATTGCATTTATTGCACAATGAAAAGACTTTGTCCCCAGAGTCGAACGACAGGCATTTCAGATGCCCATTTCTGAATATCAAGATGCCCGTTTGATTATGCCTGTCACCCCCAAAATCCAACGTGCACCTCGAGGTCTTACTGCTAAACCAGGGATGGGTGGGAGGGTAACCAGTGAATTAAATCATTGTAACCTTCATATTAAATTTCAAATAACTACTGAGCAATTCAAATTTAAAGAGATATTGTATTTAAGGAGTAAATTTATTAATTATTCCAAAAAACATACACATAATAAAATACTGAGAAGTTATTCAAATAAGTATTTCTCAAACTATTTCTTTAGGTAATAATATGTATTTTTGAAAAAGTGAAATTTTATTAACACAAGAATTACACTTAAAATTTTTATAAAATTGATAAAAATTATATGACTTATTTCTTCAAAATAGCTGCTTTGGTTATTTAATGTCTGTAAGTTTTAAATCATTATAATTTAAAAATAATATTTTTCCCAACACTGTTTCTTATTAAGAGATAATTTAAATGATTTTAAAAAACCTTCATGAAAGGTAGGAATAACTAATAAAGATAAAAATTCGATTTCAAATAACAAAATTTGAATGACTTATAAACTAGTCTTTGATGTATTTATTAAACTAAACAAAATAGCTATTTTTATGTTAGTCTATAATCTTAAAACTTCATATGATAAGACAAAATCAATTGAGGAAAAAGAATACAATAAATTAAAGTTAGAGATAAACCACTAAGGCAAATATTGCTAGTAATGACATATATATGTAGATAGATTGAGATAGGGAATAAAGGTGGATTTCTCTGCAATTGGACAATAAATTGTAAACTGCTTTTAATAAATTATAAGTTGCTTTTAATAAATAGTTATTTTTTAATTGTTTCAGGTTTTAATTATTAAAAAAATTACTAATGAATAAAGTTTTTAAATGTATACAAAATAATCATTTAACTAATCAAGAAACGAACAAGCAACACTAAAAAAAATGTAATATATTTCATACACTGATAAATTTGTTTCATCCAGAAAACAAAGTATGAAACAAGATGTGTAGTATTTCTAATCAGTAAGTTAAAAACTCTTTAATCTAACTTAAGATAAAAAAAAAAAGAATATTATTCATAAGATTTTATACACATTGAGCTCAAACAGATTTAAATTATGATAATAATAATAAAAAAAAGTTTTTTCTAACTTCAGTCATAAGTTTATTATTTTCAATAAGAATGACGAAAAAAAGACTTTTTTGCATAATATATTTTTATAATATACTAATTTGTACATGATTGATTTTACAGTTATGCATTAGAAAATTAATCATAATCCAATTTGAAATGACATGTATAACATTCAATAGTAAATTAAATTCAAATCAACTAACCAAAACAGACTGTTTTATTTCTTTCATTTCCTTGGTCAATTTCTAATTTTATTTGTAGAAAAACATTTCCAATAGAATTAATTTGGCTGCTAGCAGATGTAACTATTATACAAAAAAAGAAAATAATGCATTTTTATCAGTTAGAAATATTATAATTTACCAGAGAAGAACGAACACTGAATAATTTATTCACATATAAAAAACATAGAAATTGAAATAAAAATCTTTTACATAAGTTAAAGCTGTTTGAGAGTCAAATTTTATTACACATATTATATCATTTAAATTTATCCCAATTTGAACGAATAGCATTAAATAGTAAACTCAACAGTAAATAAAATATTTTTAAAAAGTACATTGAAATGATTAAATAATTTTTAAGGATACAGGAAATCTCTCACCTTATTTTCTTCAGTTAAATTCAGATACACTGATAATAGTATATATAAGTCGTTACATTTAGCAGCTTTAAAATATAAAATGAATTTACTAAAAAAAAAAAAAAAAAAAAAAAAACTATTTGAAGTTTTAACAAAGCAAAGTACATGAAATTGAGAAATAAAAATAATCAAATTAGAGTGTTTCATTTCATTTAGTTAAAGTGGATAGCAAAAAGTTTCATATAGAAAAATTTTTATTTGCAATGTCTTACAGAAAAAACAAATTTAAAGAAGATTTCCTAATTCTCAAGAAAGATTCAAAATGAAGCATTTTATTATCTTTGAATACTTTTAGAACTCTGATCTAATTTGTTGCTTTTGCACATGAAAACTAATTCTGTATTCTTCTAAAAATAAAATCAATGTTTCTAAAAAGAAAATCTTGACCTTCCGGCAGCGTGTTACATTTAAAACTATTTTTGTATCTTTAAATATGACAAAATATGCTAGAAGATGGTCGAAATTATTTTAATATTTATATTACTTGTAATATTTAAAAATACTGTATTTACTGGCCAATAAGATGCACTCCTTCTTTTATGCAGATTTTTGAAGGATAAAACTTTCCTTTCAATAAATTAATGTCTTTTAAATATAGTAATACAAATGAAAAATAATTCTTTCTGTAAACACTCTATCTCAGAAATAATACCGTTTAATATTTTTCTTCAAAACCCAGACCTTCATCTCCAAAGCCAAACAAAGAGTCAATTGTAACCTTCTAAATCAGGGTCTGAGTCCACATGCAACAAATTGTCCTCTGTACTAACCAGTGCATTACTGCCGCTACACTTCTTAAATAATTTAACTATCTGTTTTTTTTTTAGATCCTGTTGGTTATGTTTACTATGAATTCCTTAATTTAAATCCTTTTCCTGATT
This sequence comes from Latrodectus geometricus, assembly GCA_026290005.1. Taxonomy (NCBI): domain Eukaryota; kingdom Metazoa; phylum Arthropoda; class Arachnida; order Araneae; family Theridiidae; genus Latrodectus; species Latrodectus geometricus. The sequence continues at coordinate 119,418 of JAPDSC010027991.1, forward strand.
TCACCAAGTTCTTATAATATTTGTTGAATGTGGCAGGAAATACTTGCTGTTTCTATTTTTTAGATATGCAATCACATAACTTGTGTGCTGCAAAAGAAACTACAACATTATTTTGAGCCATAATTTCTCAACAATCTTAAGAAAATTGAACAGAAATTTCAAATACTTAAGGTTGTTCACAAAAATTGGAAGTTCATACACATAAAATTTCTTAATTAAATAATGTTATTCGCATATGTTCCACAAGCATACGTTTTCAATAATATTAAAAAAGCAGAATTTTTAAGCCATGTAAAGTCTGCACATAATTGAAAAGAAAATTATTCACCTCAGTTCATATATGTTAAACAAGTTGGACATTCACAACAACAGTAAAAAGTATTCTTTCTTCTACTTTCTTCAAGATTCTGTTTTAAATTATTATAATTTTTTTTTTAAAAAAAATGGTTCCAGAATTACCTCTTTTATAACATGTAAACAAATGTTTGACATAATACTACAGCTAAAAGTAATTTAAAATCCTAATTATTTCTAGTCACTCATAACAAGTTTCAATTTTTTTAAACATGAAATTGTAAGTTTTCAGACAATATAAAAGAATGATTTACATAACTATATCAATTTCTTTTTATTTTATTCATTCTATAACATAATAATGGGATGTAAGCTAAATCACCTGTGTTTTGAATGTATTAATTTAAGGAAACATTCATTTAAAAAAGTTTAAATCAGTAAATTATGAAAAAATTTATTTCCTGTTTTATTTAGGATACAGAAACAATTTGCAAAATAAGATAAAATCAATATCTGCTGATAATCTAAATAATTAAATATTTAGTTGATAATCACGTCTATTCATTTTTAAAATATGGAGTATTCTAAATTATGATATCATTATAAAATAAAATCACTTTATGAATTTAACAAGGTAGGTAATTTTTAGACTAAATCCAAGGATTAATGTCAGTAAAATATATTTTCCTTTTCTTTATATAATTTTACTGATATGACCATTTAGTTTTACTGAAATAAAAATACACATGATGTTGATGAAATTTAATTAATAAATATACATATAATGCAAAATTTCAGTATTTTTTTTTTTTATCATAGTAAATCCATCTTCAGTTTACATAACTTTGTATTACCTAAAAGATTAATGTTTGCATATTTATTTTGGCTAAAAAAAGGGAAAAAGAAATATTTAATCTTTCAAAATTAACAAATATTGAAACTAACTTAATAGAAGAGTAGAATTAAAGACACATGAACATATTATTCTAACTAATAAGTTTCCTTAGTATTATTTTATTTCTAGTAATTTTCTTCCCAATAAAAGTGGTCATTTTGTCATGAAACATTCCATGAAGCAAAATTAAATAGGTACTTAGAAATTTCATCTTCTTCAAAGAAATGAAAGAAAGATATTACTATATTTGACATTAAAAATAAATCGCCTGAATTAACAGAAGGAAAATTATTATTTTAACGATACATAAAATACATTCTAAAATGCTAAACATTTATTGTCATATATTATATCATCATGACATTGAAATAATAATTCTGAAAGGGAAAATGGAATATTAATAAAATCTATAATTCAAAACTTTAAAACTTACCACCGAATTTCCATTCCATATCAACTAATGGGTTTATTGGTATGGGATCAACTGATGATGCATTCATCAATGACGTTTGAATATTTTCCCACTAAAAATAATTAGAATTATTAAAGAAATATTTTTCATTTAATTATACAAATTAATTTCTTTTAATTGTATAATACCTGCTGTTTAAAATATAGAAAAATATTCTAAAATATTCTAAAAATAATTAGAATTATTAAGGAAATATTTTTCATTTAATTATACAAATTAATTTCTTTTAATTGTATAATACCTGCTGTTTAAAAACTTCTATTTGTTCATCATTCATACCTATCAAAAAATCAAAATGAGTTATATCACTTTGATAATCAAAACAATAATCATTTTTTCATTATCAAATTTGAACAATTGAAATGAAATAATTATACAAACACAAGATAAATAGAACAAATATGTTACAATGAAATAACATACATTTAAATAAAAACTATTGTAAAAAATGTTATTGCAGTTGAAAGCTTAGAAAATAAGATTAATATTTTATTTTAAAAATTTCATTAATTGAAACAAACATGTTCAATGAAAACATTATTTAATTTTTAACTGCCGTAATAGTAAAAGATCTTTCACACTGTTTTAATAAAATTGAGATTTAAACAGTTAAACTCAAAAAATAGACTGGTTTACTTGCAATTTCTTACCTCTACTTTTAACCATATCAAACACATTTTTTCAAAATTAATTTCTTTAATATTATTGAGTTACTCATTATAATTATAAATAATTAAAAAACACCGAAATTTTTCTAAGGAAAAAAATTGGTTTGAAATATTAGAGCACTGCACTATTTACTACTAATTTTCAAATAAATCTATTTAATAGTTCTATTTTAACTGGATATTATTAACATAGTACTGAATAATAATTCTTTAAAATTTGAATGGAACATTTAAAATTTTCACTGTTTCATTAAAAAAGTTATTTTTATAATAAAAATGTTAACAAAACATAATTGAAAATTATTCCTATTCAAAGAATATTACAAAATAGAACATTTCCGTATTTCATTATCAAAATACTGCATGTAATAAAACCTTAAATCAAACAAATTTTGGGCATATTTTTCAATTCTTTTTCTTACTGAGAGACACAAATTGTAAATAATATAAGAAATATTGACCTAAAAATAAAATTAAGAATATGAGTTTCATGAATATCTAATGTAATTCATAACTCGTGCTGTAAATTAAAATGCAACTAGAAAATTTAGGTAAGTGTAAAATAATAAATTAAAATTTTGTATCTACTATGAATAGTTTTTAAGACTCGATAGAAATAAAAGAAATTACAAATAAAAAATATATATTCAACAAAATTATTCATAGAATGTCAACTCATATATTTGTAATCTTATATTGCTATTATTATATAATCAAAATCTTTAAAACTATAGATAGCCTTTTTTGAATTCATGTTTCTTAATATTTTTTGTATTTTGCATAGTAATTTTTAAATTGAATTTTTAAATTGAATTTTTTATTTTGCATAGTAATTTTTAAAACTAAAACAAAAATATCATGCAATATTTTAACTCAAAAAGTAACATTAATCATAATCAAAACAATAATCTATTCAATTTATAATTATATCTGTGAGCAGATATATAAAGTTATTTATCTTTCTGTTACATGTATATATACAAAAATTATAAGACATACAACAAAATTACACAGCATAATTTTATAATAATAAAGGAGCAACCTATTAAGGTAGTATATTATTTTTTATCAAACAATAAACATCAACTCAAAAAATCAATATTATACAGTGTATATAAATAAAATGCAAATTTACCCAAATTAAAAAGTTCATCATTTAATTGAGCAGCAGGTTTAGGTTTTTTAACAGCATCTAAAAAAGAACAACAGATTCTTGAAAGTATTAATACATATTAAATGTATCATGAAGTCATAAAATTAAAAACTGCTTTAAAAAATTGATACAAAAAATTTTCAAAAATAAGGTAGATATGGCCATATGAAAAAAAAATATGAACAGAAAATTAATTGAAGAACAGAATTTTAAAAATTAGCAAAGACTTCTTGCAATGTAAGTCAATCATCAAGCAGCAATAAATGGGTTAGTTGAAATCATTTGATAAGCAAACATAGTTATAGGTAGTTTATTACACATATCCAAAGAATGAATAATTATGGAAATACATTTCACTAAATTAAAAATAATATATTTAATAATAATTCGAATAATGCTCTTAGATGTTATAATCATTCACAGTTAATTTAGTAAGATAGAATCTTCTAAACATGCAAAAGTCAATGTTTAGTACTAAATTTCATAACTCAGAAATCATTTTTTAAACAATATATATTACAAATTAATTACTTTAATTAAACTTGCCATAATTTTTTCAACTGTGTTTGTAATATAAAAAATATATTGAAGTATTTTAAAATTTTAAAAGATAATTTTCCCATATTTTAATAATATTTTAGCATATTTGTTATGCTATAATACAGATTAGCATATTATTATGTTATACATGGAATTAAATTAAAGAAATAAATGTGACTTAATATTTCCAATAATTTCTTTCAACAATCAGTTTAACAAAAAAACTTTATAAGTGCAAGGTAATGGAAATTATGATCTTATATTGGTTCACAAAATGATATTATTTTATATTTGTATATTGACTCATTACACAAAATAATTAATAATTACAATATATAGGCTTAAAAAATAATACATATTTTTCGCAATTGATAAATTTTTATGATTTTATTTTAGAAATGATAGTTGCTATAATGTAAGTTAATTTCAAAAAAGTAGAGCAAGATTCTAATTCCTGACTAATTTAATAAAATTAACTATTCTTTAATTTTTCAAAATTCAAAATGCTATTCACGTCTTGCATTAAAATTTTTAAAGTGACAAAATAAATAAAAAAAATGGAAAAAAATCTTTTATTTTTTCATTTGGTTTTTCTATTAAAACTATTCTTTATTTAGCTAATAAATATTTTCAGAAGAAGTAAGTCAAATTCACATAGTAAAATTGCTTTTAAATTGACAATACATTTTAATTTTTTTGTTTTACTCTGAAAGTAAAGACAGCCAATTTCAACTAATAAAGCCATATATACTTGGTGTTAAGCAGCCACAATTTAATAATATGAATTTTAATATATATATGCACTTATTTAAAAAGCAGTAAAATAAACTTTTTCTACTAATTGTTAACTTTCTTTTAATTGCTAATTTTATATAAATTGTATTTGTAAAAAGTAATGATTCGTTATTTTGAAATAATTAAACATAAAATGTGTTGATTTTAAGTATGTATGCACAATCTTCTACATATATCAATTAATAATTATTTTTATGTTCTAGTATAATTAAAAAAAATTCAGAGATTAAGAAGAAATTTGATTTAGCTTCATAATGTGATAAGTAGGGACAATTTCCAAATTAAATATCACATAGAAAGTTTGATTAAAATCGTTGAAATGTTTATATGTGTGATGCATAAATATCATACATACATCATTTTAAAAAAAATAATAAATTATTTGCTTAACAAACATGAGTAATTGATCTATCTGGAAATGAAAGGCAGATAAACAATTTTCTAATTTTTTATATGTTATGAAACTGAACTTGTTAATATATACAGCAAATAAAAATATTGAATATTACTATAGTCACCCATTATTTAAATAATCTATTTTCTTTGAATATTCTTTTATTAAAATAAAAAATATTTAAAATAAATTACTCTAATTTAAAACATAGTAAATAGCTCAAATATGTTAAGTGTGAAATAAAAGATTAATTGTAGGTATAATAATGTTCTATTAAGTTAATTTTGAATGTTATTTATTTTTATTTCATTCACTGCAAGTGTTAAATACTGAAAAAATTGAAAAATTAAGAATGTTTCAGTTTCATGTCAAGCACATCTCTTGTAGAGAATATATTAGGAACACAAAATGTTTTAAAGTTATTTCAAAATGGATAACAGCTGCAATTAGAACGATTATGTCACAAATGCAAAGAAATACCTGAAGAAAATTTAGTAATTAATTAAAAACAACCCATATCATTGGTAGTGCTCATGCAAAAATAATGTAGTTGAACAAGCATAACTTAATAACTTTGTGTCATTATTGTTGTATGAAACCAATTTATGCATGGAATAGAAATTAATAAACTTTACATTAGGGCATCTTGAACTAAAGAAAATGCATTACTAAATAAAAAAAATTGTTAGAATTGCTTTCAATAAAAAAAATTTATTTATACATTTAAACAAATTATTCATAAATGGATTTTGGGTGAATTTTCCTGACAAATAAAGGGAGGCATTAATTTTGGACAGAGCTTCAACTATGGGCCTTTGAATATATCTACTCCTTTCAGTTTTCCTTTAACATCATATACTTCTTTAACTTAATATAATTAATATAATTATCATTAACATTATACATTTAAAAGGATATTGAATAAAAAGAAACTGAATTTAAAGAATTAAAATGCTGAAGTAAAAAATATTTTATACTAACCTTTGCATAACTGCAACAGAGACTGTATCAAGGGTTCACAATCAGAAAATTCAGCATTTGAATTTTTGCATATTATTTTAAAACGAGAGAAGGCTTCAGAAGGCTGAAAAAATAATTATAAATTACAATTTAACTTTAAAAATAAACAAAAACTTCGATCGAAAAAATGTATTCATGAAATTAAGTTAATATAAATATTTGTTAAAATCTTTTTATATGAAAACAGTATTCATGTTAAGAGAACAAAACTTCCAAAGCATCAAAGATTACTAACTTTTACCACTCATATTAATTACAGATGACATACAATTTTAAGATTAAGTTAATTGATATTCATAGAAATATAAGATTAAATTATCATGATAAAAGCAAATGCAATTTTAGAAAACGTTACAAAAAAATGCATGAAAAATATGCATTCATTTAAATGAATATTTACCATTAATTATAAAGGTACATCTAATGATACACTTTTTAAACAGCAAATTATCTCAAATTACATCATCTTTTTAAATATTCATAAAAAGATATTCAGAATTTTTATTTCACAACTTATAAAAAGGAAAAAATCTTGCTATCATTTTTACTAGTATATGATAGTTATAAGAGATTTTAAATAAAATGTTATTGCTTTCCTTTTATACCAATATATGAAATAAAAATAATTAAGTGCATTGTAAGTAAAAAAAATGTGTGTGTGTTTATAATAATCATTTTGATTTTCATTAATAATAACTAACAATGCCGCCTGTATACCAGAATATTATCCTTAAAGATGATAGTACTTTTACCTAAAAGCAACTTAAATGAATCAAAATGCAGCTTCTAATGTATAAATACATTGATATAATGTAACATTATCACTTAAAGAATAATATTAAATTATTCATGACAAAGTGCCAAAGTTCCCATGGTTAATAATGACATTCAAGATGAGTTAAATAAAATCATTTTATAGGCAAAAAATCCTTTTACTTATCAGCAAAATTACCATATCCAAATGTATAGCAACACATAAGAGTATAATAAAAATATATATGTGTGTAATAAGACATTTTTTTTAAAACTACATGAACTATGAATGTAAAAATACTTAAATAAGAAAATAATTTATGAGAGCTAAAAAATATGTTGAATTTAAATAAATGATTGATATTTAAATAATTGATATTTAAGTAAACATGCCTCGAATTTAAATTTATTAAATCATATAATTAATTTCAATTGTTTTTATTAAAAATATATCTTTAAAGGGGGGAGATAAGGAAGAAAAGAAAAAATGTTTTATGCAACTAATTTTATTATGCCAAATGTTAAAACATTTAAAAAAATAATTTCTTTACAATCAAAATAATTAAACATGGATTATATTTTTAAACAAGCTTTGAATTTCATTCTACATATTATACACTGTTGCAGATGAAAAATATTCATCAGAAAAGCTTAAAATAGTAATGGAAAGAAACGATGTTTGTTTTATAAAGTAAATAACAGATGATGCCACCACTCAGCTTATTTATTTTTGCTAAAATTAGTTTTGCCAAATTATGTTCAAGAACAAATTTGGTTCCTCAAAGGATGTTATGTTTGCTAGTGATATTGGCTATCATCATTTCACATTTTGCCTTGACCTGAGCTGTTTTGCTCTGAAAATATTCAAGTTCATAAATAATCATGTGAAAGTCATAAATAATCATGTGTAAAGAAGTGAAAGTATATGAGTTACACAACAGATTTTTAACTAAAGGCTGTAGTAAAAGCTAATAAAAAATGGCAACAAATATTAGAATAAAGTGGGGAACAAAGCATCCAAGGTATGAAAGAAAAAATGTATCCAATATACGATAATATACAATAATTTTATGACAAATACAATTATTATTTGTAACAATACAGTTAAAAAATAATCTATTTCTTTCAATAAATTATTAACGAAGCATATATATTATTTTTAGTATGTCAATCTCATTTTAAAAGTTTTTGAAAACTAAAAATTGATGTTTTATTAGAATCTCTCTTATTGGAATCATTGCTCTTAAATATAGATCTGGTGCTTTCATCTCTGTTTATCATACTTTGCACAATGAGGTGGATACAAATAACATCCAATCAAATGTTTTTCATAATAAATGTTTTTTCTGTACAATTTATTATATCTTCAAGGATTTTTTTATTTTATGTGACACCACATTATCTACAGTATATAATTTTGAATATTTGGCAAGAAAAATTACTGCAGATTATATATTGATGTAAATGGTGTGACAGGGTTATTTTCTTTTACTCAAAAAAGGTTGTGCTAATAATATGTCGGTGCATATTTCATACAGGAAAATACTTAATTTTAAGAACAGAAGATAATTTTATATATATTAAAGCATTAAATTCATATGAATTGTAATAATGATTTCCCATGTAATGGCTTGTTTTTAAAATAACAATATTCCTTAATTTACTTTTAAAAATTTTTAATTTTTTTTTAAAGAAGATTATTAAAAATTTTTATAAATAAAACAATTCCACAAAACTACCAGTTTTGTGACTTATTTATTTTCAGCTTTTTATATTCACAAACAAGAATAAGTTTGAATACATTTGAAATTTTTTTAGAAACCCTGACTTTTATTTCATTAAATAATAATAATAAAATTGTTTCAATGTTATTCAAATACAGATCATTTAAATATAATAATCTACAAGAGTAAAATTCACAACTGGAAAAAAATACTTACTTGGAGTTTTTGAGTTAAAGATTTAAGACTAACATCCAACAATTCAGAAAATGTCTAAAAAATATTAAAAAGTGCAATTCTTAAAATATTATAAATAAATAATAATAGTTTAACATATATTATTAAATCATTTTTAATGAATTTCATCAATATTTTTATACAAATAATAATTGAGAAAATACCATATTTTCCTATATATAATCTGCAGTGGCATATCATACGCAAGACCTTTTTTTTTTCGAGTAAAAGAAAAAAAAACGTAGCACAATCTGCAGCAATTTTTTTTCAGGTGAATAGTCAAAAATATATAACTTATATAATAATGCATAATTTTCTGATTACATGGGTATCACATAAAAAAATGCACAGTATAATGCAAAATACAATAAATTGTACAGAAAAAAACATCTATAATGTTTTTTAATCTCTTATGTAAAGATCTCTTTGGATTCATCTCCTGGCAAAGTGCGATAAACTGAAATGAAAGCACGAGTTCGATCAAGAGCAATAATACCAAGAAGATTCTAGCAGAATTTAGAAATTTTTAGTTCCTAATAACTTTTAAAATGAGCATTAATTTTAAAAATAAAACATATTTGCCTTGTTAATAATTAAATGAAGAAAATGGATTTTTTTTTAACTGCTTATAGGATACATTTTTCTTTTGTACTGTGCATGCTTTGTTTTTCACTTCACATTAATAGATTTGTCGCCATTTTTTTATTTGCTTTTGCTATAGATATTAATTTCAAATCTGCTGTATAACTCAAATGTTTTTGCTTCAATATGACAATATATGAATTTGAATATTTTTAGAACAAAACATCTCACATCAAGACAAACTCTGAAATGACTTTAGTGAATTGCAAATGTAATATCTTTTCGAGGAACCAAATTCATTTTTGAACATAATTGTATAAAGCCAATTACAACTGAAATAAATCAGCCCTGTCATTTTGTCACCTATTATTTATTCAATTAAACACAAACAGTATTTTTTTCAAAGCCTTCTTGTAAGCTTTTCTGATGGAGAATGTTTTTTCATCAGATTATGTCCAGTAGCCTATAATACACACAATGAAATTCTGAAATTTTTTAACACATAACCAGCGGATTATATATAGGAAAATACGATAGCAAAAAAAATTTTAGAAATATCAAACTCCATACATTTAACAATAATAATTTGAAGAAATATGCAGGATAATAATAAAAATTAAAACTTTTCATACAGGGAATATTAAGGAATATATAACTAAGCAAAACTGTAAGCTATTTTTTTCAAATATTATAAAATTAAAATGTTACAAAGAGTTCATTCAAATTCTCATTTTATATTAAATTGCTAAAATTAATAGAACTATGGTTTTAAGATATATTAAAAAATACATGCAGTGTTCAAATGTTGAAAAACAATATCAATGTTTACTAAGTTTATTTATTAACTAATAATAAATTATAAGTAAACAATGTAACTTAAAAATTAAATAAATGGCTACCTCATGAGAAGTATGAGAAAATTATCTACATGTTTAAAATATATACATTTATTACATCCAAATGACTGTAAAGAATTTTGAAAATCTTTAAAGTTTCCATTTAAAAACTTAAAGAACAAAGTAAAAAAAATCAGAAATCACTATAAGATGTATTATGTGAATTTCTAATTACGAAGTGTTTCTTAAATGGTTTTCAAATATCCTTATAACACTAATTTCAAAAGAATATAAGTAACCAAAAGTAAGTCAAGACCCAATGAACAAAGAATATTTTTGTTATACATAATATTTTTTCAAAAATATAATATTTATAACAAGCATTCAAAATAGTTTGATTTTTTAGACCAAATCTAGTGTTTACTAAGATAAATCCATTACTACTTTAATCTATATTTTTCCATTGAAAATGGAATTAAGATTTCTTAATCAGGATTTAATATTAATACATCATATATACCTAAATGAAAATTTAAAAGAATATCTTTAAATTGTTGAAAAAATTAAAAATTTAAGAAAAACTAGAATTGTTTTATTAAATTAATTATTAAATTTAAATCAAAATTTCATACATCAAAGTAATTTTTTTAAGCAATTATTTGAAAACATCAACATTTAGCATAATAAAAGTACTGTACTTTCCTGTATATAATCCGCAGATTATGTGTTAAAAAAGTTCCGAATTTCGTTGTGCGTATTATATGCCGCCGCGGATAATCAGATAAAAAACATTCTACTTAAAAAAAGCTTACAAGAAAGTTTTGATAGAAAAACTCTTTATGTTTCATAAAATAAATAACAAGTGATACCAAGATACACCTAAGTCATTTAAACTATAATCGGCTTTCTTCAATTACGTTCAAAAACAAATTAGATTCCTCTAAAAGATATTACAGTTGTAAATTCGCTAACGTCATTGTGCAATTCGCCTTGATGTGAGCTGTTTCATTTTTAAAATATTCAAATTCGTATATCATCATATGGAAGCGAAAACTTTTAAGTTACACAGCAGATTTTAAATTAAAAGCTATAGCGAAAGCAAATAAAAACAATGGCATCAAATGTGTTAATGTGAAGTGAAAAACAAAGCATGCACGTTATAAAAAAAAATTGTATAAAATATGCAATTTGTAAATAATCCATTTCTTTCATTTAAATATTAACGAAGCTAATATATATTAATTTATATATATCTAACATTGTTTTATAAGTTATTAGAAGCTAAATATTGATAAGTTTTACAAGACTCTCTTCTCAAAATTATAGCTTTTGATCAACCTTGTGCTTTCATCTCAAGTTTATCGCACTTTGCGATGAACTGGATCTAGACTGATATTTTTCATAATAAATGTTTTTTATCTATACAATTTATTAAATTTTTAATCCTATTGAGCATTTTTGTATTTTATGTGACACCTTTACTATCAGCAGTACATATTTTAGACTATTCGCTGAAAAAACAATTGCCGCGGATTATATACAGGAAAATACGGTAACAAGAATTTCAAAAGAAACTTTCTGTCATACTTATAAATGGCATCTAATTTTTTTATTTATTTCCATCTGATATTAATACTAAAAAGAATTTTAACTAAAAAACAATATAATAAATCAAGTTTTTTTACATTGATTCAATATAAATTGGGTAGATAAAAAATAACAAAAATTTACATCAAATAATAACAAAGAATCTAAGTCATAAGAAAATTAATAACTAAAACCCAAAAGGAGGTTTTGAAATTTTACCTCTTTGCTTAGCTTTTGAAAAAGATTGAACTCTGGCATTATGAAGTTGTAATAAAATACCTAAGAAAGGAAGATTTAACAGTTACATAATATTAATTTTGTGATAAAAATACATTTTCTAAAACACTACACAAAATAAAATTATTTTGTCATTGTAAATACAAACCGACTGATTATATGTGTGAAAGAATTTTTTTTTTTAAATTTCAAGTATTTTATAAAACTAGTAAGCATGAAATATTAAACTAAGAAAGATTAATTGCAATATTTTGTTATATAAAAACAATGCCAAAGCAGAGGATAATCATTGTGTTTTCATAAGACAATAGATTCAAACAAAAATACAATAAGTAATATTATATTCTTTAAGCAATTTATCTTCAATTACTATTTATTGGTACAAAAGAGTGAATGTTCCACTCTTCATAACAGTATAATTTACAATACTGAAAAAACTAAAAAAGAATATACATGAATCAGAATGTATTTTTACTATTTAAAAATTTATAATCATTAGTCCCATAGTCATTAAATTATTTCTTAATTTAGAATCTAGCAATGCTAAATAAATGTGATTCCAATCATAAGGAGCAAGGAAGACAATTTCTGATGGATTTTTGACTGCAAATTAAAATTAAATAAAATGTAAAAGAATTTTTTGTTTAAAATCATTATTCTTGAGAGAAGCTGAATAAAGAAATCTACAAATTTAAAAAAGTCAACCCTGCATTCAGTAAAATAGTTAACAGAATGCAAGGAGTATATGAAATTGTAATACACAAATGCATAGACACTTTTAAAACAGAACTGAAAAATCTTTTTAGCAACCTTATTTTAAGAGATTGAATGATAAGATATTGTTAACATTTTCTTATCAATTTTATTAGGTGCAACATAAATGTATTGAAGTGTAATGTACATGATAAAGCAGCTATTTGAATATTCATTTGTTTTCTTTTGGTGGAAATACATGTTCACAAAACCAAAGATATTGTAATAGAAAATATGAATATTAACACAATACAAAACAGTACATAAAATTTTAATATACAAATGCGTGGTAAAACTATATTTTAGGTGCCCCTTGGCAAACATGGTGATTTTTGTTTGGCTATCTAATTCATTAGCGATTTTTGTTAGCACAGAACAATCAATTGCTGTTTTGCAATCAGAATACGATTAGGTTTGCGATCTATCGCGATCACAACTTGGCTAGAATCAAAGAGGCCCCCTAAAGTATAATCTAACCAAATACGTTATATCTAACGACAGAATGCAAGAAATTCTAATGGCATCATTAAGTGCAATGAAGCCGCATTTATGCCATTCCAAATAAATTAAAATACTATAAGATTATCAGAAAAAATGTAGTTAAATAGAACGAAATTCCTGAATGATTATTCTAAAAATGATAGTGTTACTTTTTGGTTAGCAAAAACGTGTATGTTTTTAATTACCATAGAAAGAATGAAGGAAATATGTAGAATGATTAAATTGGTAAAAGTTTTGTTTCGTAAAAAGTTACAAGATCTATTTAATAAATTGTGTTAGCTTTAATATAAAATAATGGCTGTAAGAAATATGTTACGTCAAAAATGGATCTAAAATTATAATGAAAAAATACCTATTTATAATAAATTTCCTATTCTTTATTTTGTTAATGAATAAAAGTTTTTACTTTTTCTCACAGTTTAGTTTTTAAACTGAATAATTTATGAAAGCTTGTACATATACTTAACAGAAATATCTTGATTGTTTATATATTTGATATACGAATATACATTCCGACCTGAAACGCCTACAATTTATTTACAATTTGTTTGCTTATAACTTCATTGTTTGATTGATTGCAAAAATATAAATGATACTCAACATTTTTTAGATATTCTCAAACTGTAAAATTAGCAATTTTTACTCATAGACTATAGTTTTATGACTTCAGATGAAGATTCTTTTTCCAATAATACAAATCATTGTATAATAATCAAAATTTTTTATTCCCATGTGAATTCAAATAAAAATCAAAAATATAGCTGATCATTTTTAATCAAAATTAAAAGTGGGCATAAGCATGGTTTAAGGTTGCAATACACACAGATCTCATCTTTAAAGAAAGTTTCTTCATGCTTGTTTGCTATTAATATAGCTTAGATTAAATTGTATTGTTAAAGTTTTGATTCAAGCGTGTATGTTTTATTAATAAGCTTAAGAAAGCTTATTTTACATTAATATTCTTTCTTCTGAGTTTAATTACGTTTCAAAGTTTAATATCTAACTTGATTTAGATATATTATTTTATTGCTCATTTTTACTATTTTTAAAAGATGAAAATTGCTGTAGAAGGCTGTGCACATGGTGAACTGGATAAAATATATGAAGCGATTCAAGCTTTGGAATACAAAAATAAAATAAAAATTGATTTGTTAATTATCTGTGGTGATTTTCAATCAGTAAGAAATCCCACAGATTTGAAGAGCATGGCAGTACCTGTCAAGTACAGAAAAATGAATACTTTCTACAAGTATTATTCTGGTGAAAAGAAAGCTCCAGTTTTGACTATTTTTATTGGTGGCAATCATGAAGCTTCTAATTATCTTTCTGAATTATCTTATGGTGGATGGGTATGCCCTAACATTTATTACATGGGCTATGCAAATGTTATAAATATTGGTGGTTTAAGAATCGCTGGTTTATCAGGTATCTACAAAGGTCATGATTATCTGAAAGGTCATTATGAGAGTCCCCCTTATGACAGTTCTACAGTGAAAAGTGTCTATCATGTTCGCAATGTTGATGTATTTAGATTAAAACAAATAAAAAAGCCAGTAGATATTTGTATTTCTCATGACTGGCCAAGAGGTGTGTATCAACATGGAAATTTGGAACAACTATTGCGTTTCAAACCATTTTTCAAACAAGAAATGGAGTCAAATAAATTGGGAAGTCAACCTGCTGAAGAATTACTTGACAAGTTAAAGCCATCATATTGGTTTGCTGCTCATTTGCATTGTAAATTCACTGCTGTTGTTCCACATAATGATCCTAATAGGCCATTTACTAAGTTTTTGGCTTTAGATAAGTGCTTACCAAAGAGGAGGTTTTTACAAGTTTTAGAGGTAGGTGAAGATACTGATTCTGTGCATATTGAATATGATCCAGAGTGGCTATACATCCTGAAAAACACCAATCATTTGCTGAATATCAAGCGAATTAGCTCATATATGCCTGGAGCTGGTGGAAATGAACGATGGAATTTCACGCCTACAGAAGAGGAAATTGAGTGTGTTAAACAATTATTTAAAGGTGATCTTAGCATACCAGAAAATTTTTGTATTACAGCACCAACATATTCTTCAGCTGAAACTTTTCCTCGGAATGATCCTTGTGAAAAATACCTAAATCCCCAAACACAAAGTTTTTGCAAATTATTAAATTTAACGGATCCAAATGAGGTAGTTTCCAACAATCACAGTTTTAATAGCCAAGATTTTAGAGCTTCAAATACTGAAAGTACATCTGATTCCCTTTCTACTATAACTGAATTTTCTAACAGTGATGAAGAAAAGGATGTCTCATCTGCAGGCAACAATTATGAAATTGACGAGTCTGCAGGATTTTACATTGACAGAGTTGGTTCTACTCGTAAAAGTAATACTGATATTTTCCTGGAAACACAGTTCTACTCACCACCATCTGATAAAAGCCAGTTATCATTGGAAACATTTCCTGACATTAAAGAAGGAAACTTAGTAAATCTCTCAAAATCTTCTGAGGAAAAGCAAGATACAGGAAAAATTTTATTTAAAAGAAGAAATTTAGAATTATATTCAAGTGATGGTGTATTGGGAGTGAATTCACAAACGAAATCTGTGCGAAGAAATTAATGTAACTCTTAGGATTCTATGCACATTGAATATAACATTTCTATCAACATTGCCCAAAATGAGAGTACAAATTTAACAATCACATCGACCTGCATTTACATAATTCATATGTAAAAAGAATATATATAATTTTGTCATTGTAAAATTTAAAAGTATCTGTTTGATTCTGGAAATGAAAGTAAGGTATTCATTTTCTGCTCATACTTATTTTGTATAATTTGTTTATTAAGTACAAATCAATGTTAAAGCCATCTCATATTTTTAAGTTTTGAAGTAGTTGTATATTAACATTTGAAAATTGCTCAGAATAGCTAGTACATAATGCATTTAAGTAAAATTAACATCTGACCCAGAATTGCATGATTCATTTGATTTTAACTTGTATATCTTCAAAATTTAAGTAATCATGAGTTTTTATAAAATTCAGGGAAACTTTGGCTCTCATGTAAGAGGATTCTGTCATTAAATTAATTTACCCTTATTTCTTAAAAATAAAAACATGCATAAAAAATATTTACAAAAAAGTATTTTCTTATTAAACTTATTACATTAATAATAAAATACTAAAAACTTTGTTTTGCACTAAAGCTTAAGATTATTAATAAAATGTAGTATTTCATAATAATGTATTAAATAGATTATTTAATCCATTGTTTTATTTAATTCTAAACTGAGTTAATAGATTTTTATATAAATTATTATATTTGATACTATTTTTAAAAAGTTTCATTTAAATTTATCTTAAACAAAAAGTAAATGATTGCACTGTCTTTGTAAGTTCATTGTTTTTGTATTTTAAAATAACTTGCCTTACAAATATCTATTCACTTCCGTGTATATAAATATAAGAAAGAAAAACTCATTTTTCTATTAATTTTCTGCAAAATGATTTGTAAAGTGTATTATACTTTTAATACATGTTAAAAAATTTTAGCATTGTAAATTGTGATATAGTTTTCGACAAAGTGGGTGCTTACCTGCAGCTGCATGAATGTAAATACGGAATTTTTTTTTACATTTTTCAATGAAATTTAAATAGAAGTTGTAATTAATGTGATATAGAAAGATAAATATTCATTTCAAATTTTTTTAAATCTGTTATAATAAAAAATTTTGTAAATTCTCTTATTTGTTTGATTATTTTGAGTTGCCTAAAAATGAAATTTTAATGCCATATTTTTGCTAATAAATTTATTTATAATTAGGTTTGAATCGATGGTCTATATATATATATATATATATTAATAAATTTTCCAATTGATAGTAAATTCATTTTACTGTGCTTTCTAATTTTTATATTGAAGTAAAAATATATAGAAATAACATTAATAGATATCAAATTCTGATTGTTGTGAAATAAATTTTGAAATCCATTTATAAGATAAGATGTATACATTATATGAGTATCTTGATAAACATGTCATTGCTCTTAATAGAGATCAAAATTAATTTTTCACATCTCTTTTATTCAAACTACTAATTCTCACCTGTGAAATACTGAAAACTCTCAATTTAGACCCTTTTCATATACTGTGAGTCTTATTACAAATAAAAATTCTTCTGGGGATATAAAAAAATTTGGTGTAATTTAATAAAGAATGGTTTTTTTTAATTATACCTTTTTATTTCTACTAAAAGTAAACAATATCAATTGATATATTTTAATTCAAATCACATTAATATGATTAAATGAGAGATTTAAATTTTTTTGTTCAGATTTACAACACATAATCCAGATTGATGCTTTGAGAATCATTATATTGGATACATGTTAATATTCCAATGAATTTATATAAACAAAAAATAAATTTTAAGAGAAGTTTTTCTGATTGAACTAACTGATAATGAATCTTATATTTTTCTTTTATGGAACATAAAGTCAAATATAATAGTACTTTTTCAGCAGCATCTGTACATAACATTTGCTACTAAAAAGAATCTAATTTTTAACTCATAATAAAAATTTGTTTTAACGTAAATGTATTGAAAATTAAAATACAAAAAATTTGTCTTTGTGAAGATGGACATTTTCTTTAGAAAAAAGAAAGATGGGGAGCATTATTTTGTCTATTCTCTAAAATACATAACATGTTTCACTGAGAATTTTCTACTACTTTTTGGTATAAGTCTGCTTTTTAAATGATTCAATTTGGCTTTAAGTTACTTATGTTACTATTTTGAATAACAGCACAACACAAGAACAATTACAAATTTATATGAATGGTGCGACAAATTATATTATGTGGCATAACCTTTCATGTTATTTCACAACAGCTGGAATTTCTCCTGTTTGTTATTCTTTCTGCTGCTCAAAACAGTTTGATAGAAAGTAGTTTTTATACATGTATATTTTTTAACAATTAGTATTGATACTTTTTCTTCAATACACAAGTTTTATTTTGCTCTGAAATCAAAACCATTCAAATAAAAAAGAAATTTTATAAAATTTTCAGTTAAAGTAATTAAAAATAAGCATTCAAACTATATATTTTTACATCTTTTTAAAAAAATTAAGAACAAATTGTTTACATTTATATTCTAAAATAGTATTTATGTAACTTGAGTGTCTGTACTTGCCATTATAACATCATATGTATCTCAATAATTTCTATAAAAAGATTACTGTATTCCAATATCTTCTAATGTGACATTAAAACTGGAAAAAAGTAACACTAAAATATTTTGTTTTAAAATTTGTTCCAATAGTTTATTTTATTACTACAAAATTAATAAAATAACATTTTATAAATAATAATGCTTAAAATAAAGAGTAATTCTATTAGGGGAGTAATTCAGTTAATTCATAGAATAACTAGGTGTTTCACGAGATAACTAGACAAGTTAGTTAAAAGGATGCATGAGTTAAATGAATTATTTCATTTTTTCTTTAGTTATCTTATGAAATAATTAATGATAGACCTTAAGTTACTTTATAAATTGATTATAAATAGCTAAAATCTCTTTAAAAATACATTTTATTAAAATTGTGATGATAAATAATAAGGGCATGCAGATAACAATTTATTACTCATATCACTCAAATTAGTTCAATATTACGGAAAAAGAATGTGCTGCACAGAAATAGTTATATTTAAATATTATCAAAAAATACATCAGGCTTTGTATCTGTTTCTGTTATGATTAACTTTTTACTCCTTGAACTTCAAAAATATCATAATGCTGGAATAACCAAGTCATGTGATTGTTTTTCTGTGTTGTTTCAACACTTTTTACTTCTGCTCTATGAAAAATACTAATTTTTCACAAGTGCAGCATTGTTTTCCTCCACCTCATGCTTATTTAATAAAACTAAAATCTCTTGCACTTAATCTTTCTTATTTACTGGTTGTCTCTCATTTCTGGAAAAATTGTTGTTTAAAAACAGTTTGAAAAAATATTTGTTAATAAATAATTCAAAGGGTAAAACACTATGCATCATCTAAAAGAAACCAAACGCAGTGTACACACACTCATCATTGCAAAGCAGCTAGTGATATACAAATCATATACTGGTTCAAAGAACTTTCATCGGGTGATGACTTTCATTCTTTAACGGATTAAATCTTTTATTTTTACAAAACACTTAATTAAATCATAGAATTCAATAATTTTATATATTTTAACTGACTTGTCTAGTTATTTCATGAAATACTTAGTTATTCTATAAAGTAACAGATTTCACACTTTAATGGTAAAATACCAAAGAATGAAAATATTAATATATTTCACTAGCAGTTTCCAAAAACTTAAAGTAACTTATTCCACATTACTAAATCAATTATTAATTTAATTTTTCTAAGCATTCACTAAATGTAAAGTTATGATCAAATGTTCAAAATATAAGTAAAAGTATCCATTTCAGAAGAGATAAATAATAAAAAAGGAAAAGCTAATTTTTATTAATGTTTGTGTGAATAATGATAGTAAATAATTTTAAAGAAAATTGTTTCAATTTTTTAAATAATAGTCAAGGATATTCATTTGCCAATTTCTTGTATGTAAGTAGAATTGGAAAAATAAAGATTCCTCTTAGAATTATTACTCAAGATTACATATTAATATATTTTTATATTATTTCTAATGTAATTTTTATAATTTTAAATAAATAATTCCTTAAAAAGTTTTAAAATTGTTCTAAACCATGAACAATAGTTTTAAATAGTGTAACTTTATTTTTATTGTTTCATAATAAAAATCACATCATAACACAAAAAAAACCATTCTTTTTAAAGAGGTAATGTTCAAGTTATATCTCATCTAAGTTGAACAGTAGGTAGTGGGTTTTGCATTTCTAGTTTCCAAATAGGATGGAATGAGTGTTTGAGAGCTGCCAGTTGTAAGATGTGAATGTGGCTCACTATCAATAAGTCTTAATTTACTATAAAGTAATAATCACAATGTGTGATCAAATGTATTACAAAAGTATTCAGCTGTTAGTCTATATATGACACATTGTCAAATAATTTAAAAATATTTGGATTAACAAATGAACTTTCAAAAACTGGTCAAGTATCATTTGAACTTTGCAAAATCCTTATCAATATTAAAAATTGAGATTTACATAGTCTTTTTGGCTTTTGTGTTAAATATATCTTTATTAGCATAAAAAATTTATCTTTTAAAAAGTAAGATTTGTAATCAACAATATCTGTGATTCAATTTATATTTTGGACATAAAGCTTTTTGACAATATACAATAAATTAAATAAAAATTTAATTACTTAGATTTTGATTTATTTAAAGTTAAAAAATCTTCAAACTTTTCATATAAAAAAATGAATATATAAACTACACACCCTCAGTACTAAAATATCTATACTACAAACCCTCAGTACTAAATTAAAATATTTATATCATATTCAAATGGGAGATTTGAGGTTACTTTTAATTAATTTATAAACATAAAAGGCAAATGATCCAAAGAAAGCATATTTAACTTCTAAGAGAATGTAGTATTTCTTTTTATGTATTTCATGGGGAAATATGTTGATCTAAGTGATTTGATAGAGGGTAGTTAGTGATGGCCTGGAGACAGCATCTCCATAACTGCACTGCTTATTGACTACTTATCAGCAGTCTAGTAGTACCAATAAAGTGGATGAAGAACAGAAAAATCATCTAATTGGAATCCATACAACACTGAAGAATCGATGACAGTCTGTCTTACTTGATAAAATAACATTGGCAAGTGATTTTATTTAATTTAACTGCAAACAATTCAGCTCAAAGTAAGTTTTTGCAAACATATATGATTCAGTCCTATCTGTCATAATCAAGCATTAATCTCATATTATCAAAGTTAGCCTCTACTATTCCTCTAATGATTATCAACCCTTATGATAGTTAACAAACTGAGCATTTTGCAGATGCTCAATGCAAATCTTTTGGTCATATATATATATATATATATATATATATATATATATATATATTGCTTTACTTAATCACATGCTTTTAATTTCAACTAAGCGGGCTCAATATCACAATAATGACTGTGATCATGCTGCATGCTGTTTAAGGCCTTTAGTGTAGTTATAAGTCATTTATAAACATACAAATGAATATGCTGTAACAGTTAAATCTTAATTTTGATCATGAAGTTTTGTAAAAATAATTTCCTTTGTTATTGTTTTATTTTTCTCTTACAGAATAATGTAATATGCCAATGAGCTTGAATTAAAACTAATCAATATAATCACTATTTATGTTTTATTTTATTAATTATTGATTCCTAAAGAGTCACATGAAAACAATTTTTTCCCTATTCAATTCATCAATCCTATTGAGGAATGTTACAAATATAGTTACACTATGATGGAAATCAATACTTCAATATTGTCCATTTTTATCTAATGTTTATTTTAAATTAATGAAGACATTAAAGATAATAAAAAAGTCCAATTCCAAATAAAATAAGGATTTCAACACCAACACACATTTAGTTGCTTTACTTTTATAATATCTTTAGACATTTTACTAATACTAAAGTACACCTAAGTCTGTTTTTACACGGTAGATTGGTTCCAGAAGAAGCCGTGTAAAAAAAAAAACGTGTAAAAAAAGACATTGATCTTATACAAAAATGGGTGATTTGTTCCTAATCTCTAAAACCTATTAAAATTAGTGAAAAACAAGAATTTTTAAGAACAAGAATTCATGTTTATTTTATTAAATCAAATATATAATGCTTATTTTCACAAGCATAGTAATTAATGATAAAAAAGATATGCACTCTAATCTTAAAAGTAATATAAATTAAATGTATGGCAAGTTCAGGAACTAAAAAACTATGTTGTGAACGAAAAGAATAGGTTATTCAATTTTTAAGGTAAAAAATAAAATAAAATAGAATAAGTGATAATCATAAATACAACAACATAAATTTAATTGCTGTCGTCATCAGTTATTCGTAAATAACTGAATAAATACAAAATATTTTTTGGCTTACCTTTTATCTTAATGCGTTAAAATTAAATTTAATGGAAAATCAAATTTGCCTGCAAAAAATTTCTTTACCAAACACGTCTTATTGCATTGACAGTTCACAAAATATTAACACGTTTCAATTGCTCTGACCAGTAAATTTTATTGTATGCACATAAAGGGAATTCCCCTACTTGTTTGTACGCGCTAAAGGGGAATTCACTTAAATCTTTAAGCTAGTGTTCGCAAACTATCGATACTATCGATGGTTTCAGACTTTTTTCTTTCATAAATACTTTTTTGTGATATGAACATACTTCGCAAAAATTAAATTTGACAAAAAAAATTTAAGTACATAAAATTTCAAATCGTGCTAAATGGAATAAAATCGTGTAAAAAAATTAAAAATATTCAATTTTCAAACCGTGTTATATCAAAACCGTGTACAAAAAGACCGTGTAAAAACAGACTTAGGTGTATAGTAATGAACTTCAAACAAATATAGGACCTAAAAATCCAATAAAATAGAGGTTAAATATTACAGAAATCAATACAGGAAATTTTGTAAAATAATTTGTTTTGAAAAACTTATAAAATTTAAATGTGAAATGAAAATTTTGATTCAGCAACCATTAAATGTACTTTTTGCATTTTAATATGTAAAACATTTAAGAATTTTAAAATTGATAATGTTTTTCTTAAATTCAATATGCAATTATATGTCAATGTTAATGATACATCAATTTTTCCTTTTATAAGGTACAATGAAAATATTAAATATTTGTATAAATTATTATTTTCAATATATTGCTAATAAAATCGATGTGGAAACGCATTAACAATTATTTTAAACATAATCTGATGATTTTATTTATTAAAAATGATGTATGCATCTGCATTTATCATAAAAAAAATAGAAAAAATGAATGGTGAGGTAAAATGAAAATTTTACAAAAAAGTACAACATTAATATTTATAAAGTAATGGAGATGTTATTTTGGAAGTCATAATAAATAAATAAATCAATTTAATAAAGTTGCGTTCATCCTAGCTCTTCGGCGTACTGCTTTTCGTGCAACAGTAGGTCCTCCAATAGATTCATCAGTAAAATACAGTTCTTTATTGTAAATTGGCTGTAAAAAAATTTTCAATTATAAATTGGCTGTAAAAAAATTTTCAATTATAAATTGACTGTATGAATTAATATAAATACTGAAAAACTTTGATGAATAACTTGTTTTTTTATACTTCAGTAACTTAAAATATTAAACATTAAGTTTTTTAATAATAGAGTAGATTTTCTATTTTTTCTGAAATAAAATTCTGGCTGCTTCTCGTTTAACACAAATTACATAAAAATTTTCCAAAAATTACATAAATTCTTTTCTTCCAATGGTTAATCAAACGAATTTTATTTAATTAATATTAGTGTATTTAAATTTAATGTAAAAAATAGGTAAGATAAAATTTATTTAAATTCGTTTATTGGCTAAATCAGTAAACCAATTTACAATGAAAATCAAAATCACATTTTTCTCATTTTATTTAAACTTAATATGGTATAGAAGCAAAATCTCTTTTATTGTTATATATATATAAGATAATTTATAAAGCTTAAAAATGGAGATTAAAATAAGATATAGCATTAAAAGAGATTTTACATTTGTTAAATTCACATTTTAATTCTGCTATTTTAAAATGTTTTTTTACTTCATATAAGTTTAAAGTATTTAACTTCAAAAAGTTATTTATTGAAAATTAAATAAAAAAGAATTTCTTTTTATAGTTTCTTAATACTTTCATTTTTCTTTATAAAAACATTAAATATTTAAGTTTAATGTTTTTATAACATTAAAATTAATTAAATATTTAAATTTTTAAAAAATATTTGAATTTTAAAAAAATGAAATGAAAAACATGAAATCATTTTTTAAGCACATTTGTCAAAACAATCTAGGACACTTTCACTTGGCTTTACTACACCTTCACTAAAGCCAGGATTAATAAAATTTAGCAAATTATCAAAAGCCAGACTTAAAGTTTATGAAAGTTTAGAAGTAAAATGAAAATAAATGTTTTAATTTATTTTAAATGTACAATAGAATTACACACTTAATAATATGATTTCCCGACACTCAATGGATAATATACATACATTAAGTAGAATTATATACGCTACCTGTTTGAGAATTACTGTTTCTGGAATTAAAATATTTCCTCCAATTATAGCATTTACATGCCGTAATGAATCCAGAGAAAGAGGAGTAATAATGTAAAGAGAATGATTTGTTTCATCTATTGAACGCACCAAGCCTGTAATTAAAAGTGAGTTTTTAGGAACTTTAGACTGCATATAAAATCAAAATTTAGAATTCAAAGCATAGTTTAAAACATGCATACAAAAAACGAATATTTAAAACAATAAAAATAATAAGCAAAATTCATGCAAATATATTGGCAATTATTTCATACAATTTCACATATGAAAATAATAATCAGTGTTCACAAAACTTACAATAAAAAATGCCAGAAATGAAAGTGGATTATACATTTAGCTAGGTCAACCTACAAGGCACTATTTATTTTCTTTTATATTTTAAAAAAAAAAAAAAAAAAAAAAAAAACCACCACAGCACAAAAAATAAATAGAATAAAAAAATAATGATTTTCTTAAAAATGTAAGAAATATAAAATATTCTCCTACTTTTGCATAATTTTTTAGCTTTTATTTATACACAGATTTCATTCTTAAAAATATCAAACTTGATTTCTACATAAATTCATAGTTATCCATTAAATTTTTATTTGATACTTGAAAATTGTGATGTTTGGAATAATATATATAAATATACTGATTTTCATTATTTTTTTTTATTTTTTATTTTTTTTTTTTTTTTTTTTTTTTTTTTTTTTTTTTTTTTTTTTTTTTGCATTTTTACAAATTACAATAGGCGTTTGTTTTTAAGTACCTCTAATTTATGAGTACTCATGATTTTAAAAACTAAATACCATAGAAGAAATGATCATTTTAACTCTCATTTACGAGATAAATTTTAAAAATTCTCTTTTTTGCAAACTCCTTTTCATGCCTCTTTCATTTTAATTTATTTTTTATAATCATTTTTTCACATGTTCTTTATTTTTTTATAATATAATTGATTTTATTGAAAAATCGTAAACCCATCAAATTGTAATGACTAATTGTATTGCAAAAGTTGAAATTTCAGAATTTTTTAAAAAGTTTTAACAGAATTTTTACCATTTTATAGCACATCTAATAGTATAATCAATAATTTAAAATGCACATATTATAAAATAATTTTTCAAGGAATGATCATGGTTTGAAGTCACCATATGAAGTTGATGTCACAGACATATTGCACTTGTCAATTTATACTTAAATGATGTAGCAGAAAAAGCAATATCTACACCATTTTGACATGCAGACTTTATTAACATAATTGAAGAATACCTAAGACTTTAATTGGTGACTTGAGTAAAAAGGAGTAACTCAACCATGAATTTGGACAAAGAAACATGCTGCTGCCTGAAATTTCAATCCAGGACTTCTTGAGTATGGACTCAGAAGTATTCTATGTAAGAATTATCAGACTAAAATGATTAAATAGAACATAAATAAGAATGAAAAATAATTTATAAAAAAAATGGGAAATTACAATGCAGCCGGCAAAACAATAAGATGAACAGATAATAAGATTGAGGTACTTTTTTTGTTGAGAAAAACGATAGTAAAATGCTTTTTACCTTGAAAAAATGTGATTTTAAAAACGTAATTTTAAACAAAATAAGTAAATGATTAATTTGCTTCATCAATAAAATGAAAGCTTGTTTTTAAGTATGAATTTTAATTTATATGTATTTATTATAGTACACAATAAATAATTTTTTTCTAATAATATTTTAATTGCAAGAGAGAGCAGTTTGGTGGTTAAAAACAGCTTTAAAATTTAACACTTATTTTTTTTATTTTATGGATATAATGAGTTCACAAAAACAAGTGTCTAATATAAAATCGTTTAATGTTTATACTTACAACATATTTGTATAATAAGTTTGTAATGTTCTTTATATGTCTAATTCACTTGAGTAATTTGAAAATCTTTATACCTCTAAATTTCAAGAATAATTAAACAAAAACTACTTACCATAACCCAAACAGTCATTTAATGGTTCATCTTCTAAAGTATTAGGATATTCTTCACTTGAAGATAATAATTGCTAAAAAAATAAGAATATTAACTCTAAATGTTCTAAATAACATAAGTTTACATATTAATTCTAAAACAATTATATTCCTAAACATATACAAAGTACATAAAAAATATAAAGTTATAACATTCATTTTAAATTTTACTTTAACATTTTGTAATAAAAATTATTTATGCAATTCCTCACATCATATAAATGAAACACATCTCAAACATGAATAATATAAATGAATTTTCGAGTGCATATTTTTAAAATAATTTTAAAAGTTTAATATTTGATTCAAAAATGGAAAAAAGTTACATTAATTTACAAAATTAAAAAATTATTGTAAAACAAGAAATGAAACAAAATTTAATGATTTTTGTTTGTTCTCTACACCAATTTTTTTAATTGCATTATTTGGGGATTAACTTTAAGTTAAACAACTATACTCAATCTTTAGCATTTAAAAAAAATCCTATGGGGGGGGGGGAAAAATTAACTTTTTATCCCACAAAATGGAGAAGTTAAATAAATAAAAATCTTGTAGCAACTCATGTCAAAATAAATATTAAAAACAGTTAAGACTTGATGATATAAATGAAAATACAATTAAAATAAACTCAAACAAAAAATCTTTTGTAAATAAAAAAAAACACAATGTATTAGTTTCTGTAGAGTATTGAAATTAATTCTTGTGTTCATCCATTAAACAAATATTACTTTTAGTAAACTTTCAATGTTACTTTTGTAATATGTTTAGCTAGTATAGTATCCCCAATATTTTATTGTTTTAATTTTGTATAAGCTTTGTAAATGTCATATCTTTTTATGAGTATTTACTACACGCTTCTTATATTAAGATAGTGCAATTTGAAATCGCTACAGAACTAGTTAAAAAATATTAACAAAAAACTAAAAGATTTATATTCTGAGAACAAATACATCAGTTTTTTCTCAATAAACTTTTTTAATTACTTATTTGCAGTAAAACATGATCGATTAAAAACAGTTTTTAATTGCTGCTTAAGACTATCTTAATTGAATTCATCACAATGAAAACTTTAAATATTCCAAGCATAGAAATTTAATGTAAATTTAATATATTGCTCCCATTGAAAGTATTTTATGAAATTTGGAATTTGAATAAAAATATAATGCAAAATATTAAATTTCTACTTTAACTTTTTATTTTCACAAGTTAAATGTTCTATGAAATATTATTTTTATAATAATTTAATATATTTTTATAATAATATAGTTTTAATTAATATATATATATATATATCTAATGGTTCTATAAATTTAACAGCAAATAATAAATTCTCAATATTAAAACAATTACTTTAATACAGGTAAAAAAATTTTGATAAATGCAGAGTAAAATCTATTCTTACTTTATCTGACTACCTGAAAACAATGACACTTTAAATGAATTCAATAACACTTTATACAAGTCTCATAATAAAAAAATAATAATTGTTAAATTTTCTCAAAAATAATATTCATAAGACAAAAGAAATAATTTAAAAACATAAGTATAATAAAATCATATTTTAAAATAAAAATAATTACCACCAATTATTCTTATATTTTAATTTAAGAACTTGACTAAAAATATAAGAATAATTAACTTTTCATTACTTTATAAAAAAAAACAATGAAGGATTTAATAAAAAAAATTTTAAAATGCATTATTTAAACTAAATAAGATAAAATAAACAATAATAACTTTTTTAAATTTATTATTACAAAAATGAAAAACTGCTTACCAAACTTTCATCAACTTTGCAAAGACCTACAATACTACAATTCACAGCCTGATAAAATCTATGGTTATCCAATCTTTTATCAAAGTGGTACAAAAATATCTTTTCCCAACAAATTCTAAAAAGAATAATTCATTAATTATTTAGAATACTACAAAATATACCCCTGACATATGTTAAATGTACTGTTTTAACAATATCAATAACGACATATAAATTACACATAAAATTGTTTTATATCAAAATTGAAAAAGTATCATCCTTACCAAGAATTAAATTCATGATACGATAAATAATAAAATGCATGAATTTTCATGCATTTTCAAATCATTTTATACAAGCATTTGCTTAAATAAAATTTTAGCACTCATGGTTTAAGTTAAGTATCTCAGTTTAAAAACATCAAACTACACTTTCATTAATTGTGTATAATATTTAGAATTTTTAGTAAGAAAACATTTATTTTCTTTTTGTTAAAATAGAATTTGTTTAACAAACTCAAGAGTTAAAAAATTTATTTTCAGTGTCATAAATAAAAAAGTAAGTGCTGTAAGGAGATGTTCGAAACAATGTGCATCATAAAAAGGCATTGACTCTTTCAAATCAAATTATTTTGTTGATGAATGAGAGCATTTTTTTAAACATTGTCTTAAAAATAAGATAATAGCTATTAAGAACCTTTATAGAGATGAGAAAAATTCTGTTTCTTGTAATTTGCAAAACTAGAAATTTCTCTAATGAAAATAGCACTTTTGATACATTAAAATATGCTCCATTGGATAAACATTACACTCAATTTTCCTCAATTAAGGAATTGTAGGGTCATAATGCTAGCAATATTGTTTTCAACTAAATTTTGTTCACTTTCAATTAATACAGCAGTAAAATTCCAATGACATTCGCCTGTTTACAAAAATGTAACATCATAAACCCTTAAAAAAAAAAAAAAAAAAAGTAATGAATATAAAAGAAAAGATTATTTTAATGAAATCAAAGACAAATAAAAATTAGTTCTTGATAATTAGTAATTATAATACATTAAATGTTCAAATATTACTGATTAGTTAAAGCAAGTAAGATACTCATATTACATTGATTGGTTTCTTTCTTACTTTTACTTTAGTTTGCAGAGATGCTTTTCACACATGAAAGCAAATTAAAATAGGACAAACCCTTTAAATAATTAAAAATAAAACAAATATATCAGTACTTAGAAAGATCACAGAACCTTGAGCTCCAAATACATTTTAAAAAATTCTTATTTCTATTTTTGCTGATTTATATAGAAATCACAATATATTTGGAGAAAAAATAGTAAATTATAAGAAACTATAATTAAAAAAAATAGAAAAAGAAAATTATTACATTTTTTTCATATTGTGTAAATAGTTAAATGCAGGCAAAGTAAAATTATCAAACACAATATTGAAAAATATATAATAAACTTTGTTTTAAATAAGTTAAATCAAAGCATTTTATTAATCCCTCATTTAACTTATTTACTCGCCCCTTGTTTTGTTACAAAACTTTAACATGAAAGTTTGGGATAAACAAATTTTAAAAGGTATCCCAAAATTTTTGAAACCATTATATACAATTTGATTTAGATTAGAATGACACTAATGAAAATTTATTTATATATAAAAATATTTATATAAATATATATAAATAAAAGTTCATACAAAAACTTATGTTTTTCACATAAAATACAATTTGCCAGTAGAATATTTAACTTCCAGGATATAAACAAGTTTATAAAATATTCATAGATCTTTGAAATAATATATTTACATTATATTAAATTTTTTTTAATGTTTCACAAAAGTTAAGAGATTCCAAATTAAAATATTTGGAATAAAACATTTCATACCAACAAATATTTAATTTACTTCTAAATTGTTTTAAAAAATGTTTCTTTTAATCACAAAGAAAATATTTTAATGAGTTTTATTTTATATATTAATTTGATTAATATCACAGATTTTCTAAAACAAAATGTGTAGGCAGAAATATATTTGCCACATATATTATTTTCCTCATTAAAATTTGTAATTCACAATTTTAATTAATTTTAAAAATAATATAAATTAGTAACAATATAAAGCAATAGAAATTTTAGTCACATAGTAATGTGTGTGTGTGTGAGAGAGAGAGAGAAATTTAGTTAATTCAACAAATGATTTTCGAAAATACTCACTGGTAAGGACGAAAAGCATTCATAAGTGTCAATGGCTGATAAGATTTTTGACAACGACCAAAATATGCCAACAGAGCAGCATTTCTTAAGAGACTAGGATAAAACACACCCCTAAAATGTAATACATTTTCAAAGTAAATAAGTTAAATTTACAAAAAAATTCACAACAATAACACATTAAAATAATAAGTAAATCCAAGAAAATTAATTTTACCTTCCACTTTTATAGTCATTAAAATGCCTGATTTCTAACAGCATTTGTAAGTGAATTGATAATTTTAGAATGTGCAGATTAACAGAAAAATTTTAAGTCTATTGTTAATAAAAAAAAATTTATATGAATCGATATTTTTATTATCATTTAATCATTGAATGGAAAAATGTAATTAAACTTAAAAGAACAAAAATTTCAATCAAATAAAAAAATTAACTTTCTTCCTTGGAATATGTTTTTATAAAATTAGCCTAAATATTTAATTCAATCGATAATATAAAATACATTTCTTTGATTAAGATAAAAATTTGTTTTGTTATTAATTCAACAAAAATCGATGAAAATATATAATTACTTTTGTACTGCAGTTAATGGATCTCTATGAAATCCCACTTTACAATGCAGGAATTTACTTTTTGGATGCATAAATTTTAAAGGAAGACGCTCAGCTTGCAGTTCTATTTCTACAGAAGGATTTGCAGCATTCTTAATGTATTGCAACATCATGTCACCAAGTCCTAAAATAAAAATGATAATTTAATAAGGTAAATTTCCCAACAGATGAATTCATAACTGCAATTGTTGATAAAATCTGATAACAATTTATAAAAACTAAAGAAGCTCCTTTTTAAAATTGAAAACTATCAGGTTTTAATTCATTTCTTAAAATAAAATACCAAACCTAAATTTTAGATGCATAAAAAATTCAAAATTTTCTCTAACTGCTCCTTAAAAATTTTAGAATTTGATTTATTTTTTAAACAAGAAATTTCTTAAAATTCATTCATTACATTTTAACATACTTTTCTTCAAATGAATAAACATAATTGAGTACAGATGAATTTTGATAAAAGCATTATTCTGAAGCTTTTAAATAAATTTGGATATTTAAAATAACATAATAATAAATAAATAAATCTTTGCAATAAATAATCACAAATTTGTAAAATATTGAATTTTGGGTTCTCACATTTTACATTAATGTTTTTGTTTTACTAAGAAACTGCATAATATACATTATTTTATTCATAAAAAATAACAAAAAAAGCATTAAATAATATATTGAATATTATTTAAAAAAAATTTAGTTCATGTTTACAAAAATCCAAAGGTTTTATAACATTAAATTTCATAAGCTTTTTCGAAATATTTATTGTGTGTAAATAGCTTTTAATAAAAATTTTGTTTCATAGGTGCAGACAATTTAGGCAAATACTTAAACATATTAAACAGAGAAACAAAATTAATTTAATTACATTTTTTTTTGAAGAAAAAAATCCGAAAATCCTGATAATTAAATGTTTTTAACTGACTAAAATATATTAAAGTATAAAAATAACTATATTAATACCGTATTTGTTAGCGCGTTTTTTTTTTTTTTTTTTTCAAAAATAGGTTTGAAAAATTGGAATGATAATCAATTTTGTATTACATTCATTTCTAGAAATTTCTTCTATTCAGAGTTGTGCAATTTTTTCTAGTTTTCTTGCAGGGTGTGGCAATATTACAGTTACATACATTCAGTGAATGTACATATGCTGTCATTGATGATTACGGCTGGACTAAAGTTTCTCATTTATGTGAACAACTTTTAAGTACATGAAATTTCTATTGTTCAATTTTCTATAATTTATTGGTAAGTTATAGCTCAAAAATAATGTTAGCATTGTTATAATACAGCATAAAAGCTATCTATTATTGCACATGCAAGAACATGAAAACAAGGCTGCGGATAAGCATTTCAGACCACAATCAACTGAAAAAATAATAACTTAGCAGAATCATGAAAAGGCTTTAAAAAAGCAGCTTACACTAAGCATAACCCATTAAGGAGACCTGGACTTGAAGCAACATTCAAGTGAATACTTGAATTTTAGAACACAGAAAAGAGTCTTTAGTGTCTATATAAATTTATATGCATCAAGTGATAGTGACTGATGGAGATTGTCAATTTAACTGCATCAACATCATAGTGTTTTAGATTCATTAAGAGAAAGCAGCTATATATATATATATATATATATATATATATATATATATATATATATATATATATTAAAACAAGAATGTTGAGAAAAACAGAAGTGTTTGAGTTATGTGTGTGTGTTACTTTATATTTAAAATACTAAAAATTCACTATAATGATTAGTAATATATTTATCTTTTATAAAGTTGTATGAAAAAGAGGATATGTCTTATAATGCTGGCAAATACAATAATTAAAATTAAAACAACTTTGACTTGGTATTGATGGAAAATCTCATAATCTATATCTAAGGGAAATAAAGTTTACACATATTTTACAAGATCTATTTGCAGAAAAAATTTCCAGAACTCTCAAATGAAAATTAAATTAATTTATGCATATTTTATAGCTAGATTTTATAATTTAAACAAAATCTATACAACAGATTTCACATAAGTTCTTTTACCTGTAATCCAACCCATAGTGTTGATAAGAAGTACTTTACCAGGAAAAGTCTTCAAAAAATAATCAATTAGATATGCAACACTTTTTACATACATTGTAGGAGATGTCTCAGAAGTAACAGAACCAATGAAAACCATCCTGAAAATGTATCAACTAATTAAATAAATAAAAACATTGAATGTAAATTATAGATAAAAAATAAACAGCAATTAATTTATAATTAGAATTAAAGGATAATATAAAGAAGGGGTGAACAGACTTTTCTGGGTCACAAGCTACTATTTTTTATTTGCTATGATGATTAAATATATTTTTACATACGCAGATCATAAAAATTAGCATTGTTGGTCACCCCAAAATATCTTGGTTGTCCACTGGGTTAATCACTGTCCCCTTAATGCCCACACCTATTTTAAGTTTTTCTTGTGTTTAAATATCTTTAACAAACATCCAATCATTCTTTACTATTACCATTATATACAATTAATCAAATCATTAAGTATATATCAAATAAGTTATTATTCTATGGCTACTTTATTCTCAATCAAGGAAATTACACAAATAAATACAACAAAGGAATATGTTAAAATTTAAAATAGCATTTGTTAAAAAAAATTAAATACGGATAAGATATTAAATGGATTTTTTCAGGTTTTATTGAGAAACAATAACTACAGATATTAAAACATAATATTAAGTTAAAATTATTCACAATTAATAACTTTAATCATAATAAAGACACAAATATGGATAGTAAAAACTTTACAAATATGGATCTAAAATTTCATGTAGACTAGAATAATTTATAAAAATTATATGAATATGGTGGATAAAACTAACATATGCACACTATTAATGGATAACTTAAAAATCTAACAAAAAGATTGAAGTAATTTAATAATGCCATTGTGAAATATTATTCTTATTTTAAAAAAAAAAAAAAAAAAAAAAACTATTCAAATTAATATTACTATTTTTTAATTCCCTTTTACAGCTTAATGAAGATAAAAAGCATAGCAATAAAATTTATATTAATTTGATGTGCAATTATATTCAATTTTTTATTACTTTTATTAATATTACTGATCTAATTTTTCTAAGAATAATAAATTACATTATCAAATCTAAGTTTTATTACAATATGTTGCTAAAGGTTTGATGACCATTTCATAAGTCTTTATTTTAATTTATGTAATAAGCATAATTTTAAACATGTATTGATGTAAACAATAGCATTCATATTCCTTTTTAAATCTTGAAATCATTTAAATGTAAACTATTAATTCACTTTTCAGCTCTTCTATTATTCTTTAGTTCATCTAAAGTAAAATATCTTAATTTGAATTATTTCTAGAAAATAAATTGACACATATGGACAATTTCCTTGCCATGCCAAAGGATAATTTTTATAGGCTACTGAAAAATTTAGCATTCATTAATCTTCTCAATATGTTTTGAGTGAATAAGATTAAACTCAAAAATATTACCTAAAATAAAAATGACAAGAATAACATTTTTTGCATTTATTCTAGAAAGACAGATTTTTACATGTATAAAAATTTGACTGATATAAAAAAAAAATTGTGGAATAGTGTTTTTCAAATGAAATGAGAAAACTTTAGGAAAATGATTGCATGATTTTAGTTCTTAGTTATACAAATATGTAAGGGCATATAACTCTTTACAATTGTCAACTGCAGATGCTAGCCATCCTTTAACTAGTTATAAATACAAATTCAAAAATTTTATATGTTAAAATAGAATAAATCTATTTTAACATATAATCAACCCAACACACAAAAGCATGATCAAAATTAAATATTATGGTGATATATTTATTTTAATTACACATCAATAAAACTAAATATTAGCATTATAGTTTATTACAAATAAATCAAGAAAAATAAGATTAATTTGGGGGGGGAACAGTTCAACATTAAAAATATGAAAGCAAAATTAAATATGTTATACAATTAATATATTTAAAAATGCTTATGGGCAAATTTATAAACACAAATATTAATAAAACAGATTTATTTTTAAATATTTTTTTTAATTTTTAACTTACTTAATAGGGTGTTGTAGATGAGTAAAAGGTGGACCTGAAAAAAAAAAAGAAAAAATGAGAATTACATGATATTATTAATAATTTCATAAACATTAAATAATTCAATATTATTATCACCCTGTTATTTAATAGTTTTTTTAATTGTTCTATAATTTACTAAAATAGGTCTCAAATATCTCACCACCTAATAATTAAAGGACAGTTATTACAAAAAAATAATCAAATTATATTGAGAAAAGAAAAAGAATTTGTATGGAACATTAAATTTATTTCCAAAAATGCATGAAAAATACAAAAGATTTTTCAACCAATTTAAAATCATCTCTAAAATGCATATAACATATGCTACATTTGTAGTATTTAATGTAAATGAAAAAGATTACTTTTTATAATATAAACTATTTAAAAAATTTAACTTTTAGAAATTGCTGTAATACATTTTTGTCATATGTTTTTCAAGTGGGATGCCAGTTAAATGCCTTCTAAAAACACTTATTCAAACAAAATTTTATGCATACATGATTTGGATATTTTGGTTGACATTCAGCATATCCTTTAATTGAAAAAAATTGCTTTAGGAGTTTTAAGAATATACGTTTTCTCAAACCTTTTCTTACTACAAACATAATTTTCCTATTTAAAATTGTGATTATATTTTGTAGGTATAGATAAGAAATTTAGCAAATGAACAGAAAATATTGCTTTCATTGAATTTTAACTGTTTATGTATGCAATATAGAAATCTATGAAACGTGTCTGTTCGTCCGTCTGTCTTTAAATATAATTTGGGGTTAATTTTTTTATAATCAAATTGATTAATATTTACATAAGCTTTCTTAATCATAATTATTCAATTTTTTGTAATGAAATATTTTTAAATATTGAATGTCCGTATATAAAATAAAAAATTTTTTAACTATTACTTAAATTTAATCAGAAAATAAAAAAATATCAGAAATAATTATATATATGCACACACAATAAATAACACACTGCATAAGAAAATGTATGCAAAATAAATTTCAGATTTAAAATTCCCATTTTCATTTTCTTGAAGAAAAATTAAGGAAAATAATCACTTATCTTTTTTTCCGTTTTAAAATTAAAATCTCATTTTTGAATTTTTTTTTATGTAAAAAATATTTTTCCTTTGTTTTCCTTAAAAAGAAACAGTCTTATAAGCAATTAATCAGCTAGTTTCACAGTCAATTATTGCACTGATTCTTCTTACTTGATGTCTGTGTGAGTGTGTGAAAGCTCTTTCTCACTTTCATTCATTAGTCTCAATAATTTAATTATGCAATACTTCTTACTTACAAATTTCATCTGAATTTATTTTCAAAAAGTCTTGAAATGAACTTTCAAGCAACATTGAGATTCTTTGTCAAAGTTCATGGATGAGTAAATTTGTCTTTAATAATTTTCTTGTGCTTATTGTTATTTAAAAGTTAAATTTCGTTATTTAAATGACTTATGAAGTTCATTTAATTCATTTAACATTTAAATGTTCAATAAATTTTATTTGCTTATTTATGTTGATATCTTTAATACAGCTTGTATATCAAAATGCTATAAATATCATATTTTATTTAATATCATTCCAAGCATAGACTAAGTACATAAAGCAAAGAATAACAATTTCCGAAGGAAACTCCAACTCAATGATCGTCTTCACTTGGATTATTTGCACTAGAAGTTGTTGACTATGCTCTGAGCCATGGGCTATGAAGTGGAAATTAGATAATGCAGGAGGTCCAACAAATTCTTAAAGATTAGATTATCCACTCAGCTGACAACTCACTGGGAAATATAGAAAAAGTAAAGGCAAAAGATTGGTTTGATGATGAATGCACCCTTGCTACACAGGCAAAAAGAGCTGCCTATAAAAATATGATACAAAGGCAACATTCAAGAAGCTCTGTCGAAGAATATAGGATTTCTAGAAAACAGGAGAAGACTCATTGGCTGAAAAAAAGACTTTTTCACGATGATCTATTTAAAGATTTGAACATTTTAGAGGACACAATGAAAGACAAGCTTTCTACCATGAAATTAACCTTAGACGCAAGGAGTTTAAGCCCAGAAGTACTGCCTGTAAAGAAAAATACAACACCATTCTAAATGATAAAAAAGAGGTACTTCTTAGATGGAACGAACATTTGGATAATCTACTGAATGACCAAACACAGGATGGAAATCTAACCATCTTGAATGCTTCTGCATATGCTGAAGATCTTCCACTGCCATCTTTAGCAGATGTTAGAGATGGAATCAAAAAGCTAAAAAATTGTAAAGCTCCAGGCCCAGATTTGATTCCTCCAGAACTTATTAAAAGTGCAGCAAGCCAAAACATTGAGGAAATCCATCACCTTATAGAATCAGTCTGGAACTAAGAAGTCTTATCTAAAGATTGGAAATTGAGCCTCATTTGCCCTATCCACAAAAAAGGAGACATTTTGGAATGTGCCAACTACAGGGGAATCAGCCTCCTCTGTGTTTTTTATAAGTTATTTTCCAATATACTCTTTAGTAGACTAATTACCTATACAGAAAACATAGTGGAAGACTATCAATGTGGCTTTCGCCGAGGAAGATCTACAATGGAACAAATCTTTAACATTAGACAAATTTTGGAAAAAACTACTGAATATGGCATAGCAACAGACCATCTCTTTGTTGATTTCAAAATTGCCTATTATTCAGTAAATAGAAAACTTTTAATTGAAGCTATGAGAGAGTTCTAAATACCCCAGAAACTTATAAATTTAGTAACTATTACTCTTACTGAAGCAAAGCTTAGGGTCAAAATTCAGAATAATCTCTCAGATCCTATTATTGTGTCTAACGGATTCAGAAAAGGTGATGCACTAGCCTTTTTACTTTTTAATCTTGCCCTCCAAAAAGTTGTGAAAAATTCCAACATCAATACCCGTGGAACTATCTTTAATAAGTCTGTTCAGACTTTTGCATTCGCAGACAACATCGGCATAGTTGCACGCACTCCCAAGTCACTTAAAGAAGCTTTCACATCTCTGGGGGCTGCAACCAGCAAAATGCATCTAAAAATCAGCCAAAATAAAACTAAGTATATGCCATGTGGCAATCATGACAGTCCCTATCTTGAAATTGGGGACTACAAATTTGAAACTGTAAGCCACTTCAGTTACTTAGGATCAGAAGTTGTTGTTGTTGTTTTTGATGACACTTGGCAACACCAAGCCCGCTCGTCAGAGACTAGGCGATTGAAGTCAGAGAGAGCGCCTTCCGTTTTTCAATAGAGCATCCTCATACGAAGGTAGAAGTACGACTTTTGGCTCAGAGATGGCAGCACCATCTGAATTTTCCAATTTAGAGATTGAAACCAGTGAAAACCCAAAGCCTGGCTCCAACCACCCCCAGAGGTATTAATTTGTAATGGGAACATGGAGGACATTGCGACCTGACAGATTTTACGTGCCCCAGTCGCCATTAGTGAACACGACGGATCTTCGGCTAAGCCGGTATTCTAACCCACCACCTTTAGATAACAAGAACGACACCCTAACCAACCAGGTCACCACGGCCCCAGGATCAGAAGTAAATATTGTTAACGATATATTGCCCGAAATCCATGGCAGAGTCACGGCTGCCAACCGATATTTTTTCGGGCTTAAAAAGTACCTGAAATCTAACTTCATTAGCAGAAAAACGAAGATTCAAATCAACAAAAGCTTTATCAGACCCATTCTCACCTACTCTGCAGAAACTTGGGCAATGACAGACAGAAAAAGTTAAAGATACCATATCTTTTTTGGAAAGAAAAATTTCGAGAAGCATTTTTGGTGGTATGAAATGTAACGACATCTGGAGAAGAAGAACTAACTCTAAACTTTAGAAGTTGTTTGGAGAACCAGATATAGTCAACTACATAAGGATTTAGAGAATAAAATGGGTAGACCACTTGTGAAGGATGGACGAAAGCCATACAACAAAAAAGATCTTCTCAGCCAGACCATTCGGCACCCAAAAAAGAGGGAGGCCTAAACTCAGATGGCTCAACTGCGTTAAAAAGGACATGAAAGCTTTAAAACTTGCGAACTGGAGGTCTCGGGCCACGGATAGGAAATCCTGGAATTCGATACTGCGGAAAGCAAGGGCCCATCCTGGGCTGTCTAGCCACTGAAGAAGACGATACATATAACAAAGGATTGAAAAAAATAACAGCAAAATGTGATTTGTAAAATTTATATTCTTTAATTTACATTTTATTTGTTATAACATAACAAAAAATTATTTATTACCAAAAACAGGTTCTGTCACTTTTATCAAACTAACAGCTCCAGGTGGAGTAAATTCACTTTGGCCAGAGTCTGTGTCAAGGTAGAAAACTTCAGGATAGCTAAAAGAAAATGTGTTTCCTGAATTCATTCCAATTTTTTATTGCATAAATTCTTTCTGATTCTTTTAGGTTTTAGGTATAAGTTAAATATTAATTATAATATTTATTAAACACTAAAATAATAATAATAAACTATTTATACAAATAATATTTTTGAGTACACTAATTATGTACATAATATTTAATAATTGAATAAGAAAACCACACAAAAAGTAAAAAAATATCATATAAAAAAGGTTTAAATTCAATTGGTGATATTTAATGTAAACATTCATTGGAAAAGTTTCAATTATAAAAATAATAATAACCATGAAAATTTTTATCATTTTAAAGTTCTAAATGAAATTTGAATATTTATTCCCAATTATTCCTTAGCATTATTTACATTTATACATAGATCTATCATTATACCTTTCCATAACCAATAAACCGTTTTTTATGTATATTAGTAGAAACATTAGTATTGTATTAAACATTACAAAAAATTGGAACATGAATTTGTCAGATTAATTTTAAATTGACAAATATTTTACATAAAAATCATCTAATGTCCACGACATGTTTCAATAATATCTTCAAACTATATTCATTTGTGTATCCCTGTGATTTCTCCAAGTTTAAAGAAATTCTTTTCTTTTCCTAACCTTAGTATAATTTTACCAGACATTAGAATTGCTCTTTAAATTGTAATTTACCTTTTTACTTCTTTTAAAGATTTTTTCATAAAGTAGTTAAGAATTTTTAGCATGTATATATTCATATATTTTATGTTTATCAGAGACTTTGGCATTACACATTTTTAAAATGTAACACATGGTTGATCGTTACAAAATTGAGAAAGCAGAATCCTATTAAAAGAAATTTTAAATAAGCTCTACTTACATAAGATTGAAATAGTCTAAAGATTTTTTTTTTCAATGTCCTATGGTATTGAGAATAATTGGATTATGCTATATTTGAACTAAGTATAACATAATCTTAATTTTCTTCAAATAATTAAAGGAATCTAGAAAATTTTTATTTAAATTTTTAGAATGTGAAAAGCCAAACTTGATTAAATAGAGATAGCCTTTGTATAACCTATGAAATACTGAGATACTTATGAAATAAAATTTAAGGGAAGTCCTTATAATCAAGGCTTTGAATCCTGGTTACGAGCTAAAATAAAAAAATAATATTGGTTCATTTCTGTTTGATACATTTCCAGTCATTTGGTTATTGTAACCAACTTATCAATATTTTACAACTTAATATCGACTATATAATTATTAGCAAATATTCATCGCTTTTCAATTTCCTGTTTTGATGTTCATTATTACTTTTCTGTTTCACATCAAACTATTAATAGAAAGCAGATATGATTCGATTGAATAAATTAGAAGTATAGATAATTTTTTTTTTTTAAATATCAACCCGAGTTACATTTGATGCTTCTCAGCATCTGATCATCTATGGTAGATTGATTAGATAGATAGGTAGAGTGATTGATTAGCTAGATTTATTAGATAAGACAAAGCATACAATGTGGTGTCAACTTAAGAAAGAAAGGGATTGTAATAGACATAATAATGTGTCCCTGTCTAATTAGTCAAGAGACATAAAAGGGTGTAAATAATATTCAGATTTAATTCATGAAGAGTAAGTACAGTAGTCAACTAAAAGTAAATAGTCAGGTAAAGAAAAAGATTAAATTAAAAATCATGCTCAACTCTCAATTGGTTATCTATTCTTTCGTTTGCGCCCTGATATCAGCTGCGTTCATCGCATTCCAAAAAGGATTTTTACACATAAGTAAAAATCTTTTTAGTAAGGCAGAGTTTAGCTCATTGTTAACAAAAAGTAATTTAGATTATTAATTTCAAGACAATAAAAGGGTGAGATTAAAATTTTGACACCCCATAATCCCTAACAGAAGTAACTTTGAAACTACAAAATGAAGAAGTAACTTTAAACAATGGTTGGTTGGGTTCTATGGCACAAAGTCCAAAAAGGATAAGCTGTGCCAATTTTAAACAATGGAGGCTGGACACATTTCAAAATAAAGTTACAAAACTTAGAAAATTTCAATGAAGATATAATATATAATTAGTTAACTCATTGATTTAAACAAGTGAAGCATTGATAATAAAAAATGATAGTTTAGTTGCAGTTTATTTAGATTAGCATTATCAAATCTTGCTTTCCTTATCACAAAAAGTACAGGCTGTGCAATTTTTAAAGAATATTTGGAATAAATTACAATTTTTGGAAAAACCCACTTTAATTGTAAATAAGGAAGCATAATTTTCTACTAAATGTGATAAAAATGAAGATGATTTAGAGATTTATTTTTTAAAGAATAGGCAATAAAACATAAAACCTCTATTTTTTCCAAATTTGACATTCAATTCATTTTAAATAATTTTGATAATGAAAAGAAACTCAATATAAAACATAATATAGATTTCTAAGAAGAAAATAAAATTAGCTATCTGCAGATGATTAAAATTGCAATAGTGGTTTTGGCAACTCAAGTTACACAAGTTAGCACTGGAAGAATGTTTTCAAGTTTGAAATGTATTCTCCGAGACAACAGAAGTAATCTCAGTAAAACCAAGTTAGAAGATTTAATAGAGTTAATTTTCATTTGTTAAGTAAATAAATATTGCATAGCCAAGTGCACTATGTGAGCAGCAAATAAATGAGGGTACACATATTCCTCATAATCATGAACCTAGTTGTCAAATTCGATTTTGATGATGACTGATAATGCTCACCCCTCTTATCAAACAATATATGATTTGATGCAATTATGCTAGTTAATTGTATTAATTCATATATTGTACCAATTAAAAAAAGAATAAAATTGATCTAATTTTGATAGAACTATAATTTTGTTCATGATAAAATGATATTTTTAGTACAAATATGAATATACACAAAATTATTCATTCAGAACTTAACAGAAAACTGTTGTTTTTGGAAGAATGAAAACCAGAACTGAACCCATATATATTTTAGTTGAACAAGAAGGAAAAAAATACTAAACAAAGCCTTGCCAATAACTCATAAATAGATTGGATAGCAAGAGGTTTCAAGATGTTGAAAATGAAGAATTAGCAGATATTGACGGGAGATGGGTGCAGCTAGTTTAAGATAGTTAACGTAGCCATGATCTGTAATGCATGTCAGTCAAAAGTTTGAAATTTACAGTTTTAATATGCAAAGCAACCAAAATATTTTTATTCACATTATAATTTTATTATTTTTTATATAAACTAATGATATAAAAAAATGAATGAAAAATATTTTATTGTGAAACATAAAATCAATCGCTACAAATAACAAACTTTTGGATTGACATATTTATTAAATATTTGTAATATTATTTAATGTAAGCTAACCTTTACACTTTGACTTGAAATAAAAATCCATTATTGACCTAATCTGTCACATTGGTTCTAGTAATACACTATCTTCAGTTTATTAAAATTACTTTAAAGAATTGTTCATTCTCTAGAACTAATTATGATAAAAGTGATTTTTATTTAATTATCTGCAGTTGAGAAAGAATTCCAAACTAATCTAAATAAATTAATATTGTATCAGCCATGAGTTAATACTTAGGAGAAATAGAAAATACTGACTAATTTTAATGTTTAAAAAGGAAGGCAGGCATGCACACACACATACGTATATCAATTTTCAAACTTATTACAAAAATGTATCAACTGCGTAACATATTTATACAAATATTTACAAACATAAGTGTGCATGTGTATTTGAATGTACATGTATATGTAATATGTACGCTTACATATCATGTATATATGGAGTATCTGTATGTATATATATATATATATATATATATATATATATATATATATATATATCACATGCACAAATATAAATACATTTATGCATGATATATTTATATATATAAAATGTATATGACAAATGCATATATTAGTAAATGTCAAACACAAACAAAATAAAAATAATTATCATAAATTTTCTAATAAGGATATCCATGTAAAATAATTTAGAATATAACTTACAATAATTTTTATAAATAAATATATTAATTATTTGCCAATATTTATCAAGACAGTGTTTTCAATTTAGCAAGTAGAAGAATATAATTTATTCAAGGCTTTTACAGCATTTCTGAATCACTGCATAAAAGAAAGCCTCTTTAAAAGTGAAATTTATGCTTTCATCAACTGCCTTTTTAAAAAGCCTCATTTTATAAATGTACAAAGATTCTAAATATCAGACAATAAATAAAACTTCTAAAAGCACAGATGCTGTCAAAATACAATTTTACAAGTAGATACTTTTTCTTACAGCAAAATAAAATCGCCTAAAAATGTTTTAACAGTCTCTGTATGTATTTGTGGCAAATCATAATCATGTGATTTTTGATTGATTATGAAACTTATTTTTAATAAAAGTCATAATGGCAAGAACTTGGAACTTGAAAATGACATGATAGAACACTGATGACATATCCTTATCTGATTCTCTCTATTGTGTTTAATTTTATTATTAACTTACATATTCACAACATAGACTATTGATAACTACAGAACAATGACATATACGAATATGCATGCAGACACACACATACATACATACAACCTTAGTAATACTCTGCAATTTAAAAATTATATTAAATATAATTCAAAATCTTAATATTTAATTAAAATATAAAGAAATTAAATTATCTACAATGA
The DNA here is from genome assembly GCA_026290005.1 of Latrodectus geometricus. Lineage (NCBI taxonomy): Eukaryota > Metazoa > Arthropoda > Arachnida > Araneae > Theridiidae > Latrodectus > Latrodectus geometricus. The sequence continues at coordinate 163,872 of JAPDSC010027991.1, forward strand.
GCTATAATGAAATTTCTTTAAATAAAAATATTATGCAATTTTACTCCATATAAACAAACATACATAAATAAGATCAAATTATAAATAACTTACATGTTTAAAAATTTATTTAGTAAATAGCGCAACATAGTTGATTTTCCAGATCGTTTTGGTCCATATATAAATATGCAAGGATTAGCATCTTCACACGATTTAAATTCAGTGGATTCCAATCCATTTCTTGTTTGATTTTCAGTGATTGGTTCTTCAGAAATTTTTATTTCAGCATTATGATTTGCGCTTTCATCTTCCGATGAAGTGATTTCAGATTCAGATGTAATAGCTTCTGAAATTCTTACTGATTTTTTCTTACCTAAAATTACAGGAATAAACAAAATTTAGCTTTTTTAAAACTTAAATAAATATAGATGGGTTTATGCAATTATTACAGATGGTACGATGTAATTTTGTAAATAATTTACTTCACTCAATTCCAAAAACAAATTCAATTTCAAAAATGATAAAAACAAGATGAGTACAGCACTCAAAAATGAATTTTACAAAGAAAAGGAGCTTGAAAAAATTTACAAGAAAATTTATTATTCATAAAATATTTTTATATTTGAAAAAAATGCATTAATATTTTTCCTCTAGGATAAAATAATTTATATGAAATAAAAAGCAGGTTTAAAATCTTTTTATACTACAAATGTTTTTATTTACATGATTCTTATCATAAAACACAAAATTCAATTTACAATTACATATATATCTATAAAAGAATTAGCACAAAAAATGCTAAGAAAAATATTTTTTCTCTAACGATATCTCTTAATTATTTATTTGTCATAAGTATCTATAGTTTGTTTTAACAATATGTTCTATACTTATGAAAGCTAAATTTTGTATTTATAACTCAATTATCCTAAATATAATTACTTAAGAATATTTAATACAATAAGCTCAATTTTCTCTTAAGTCTAAATTCTAAAAATACTTCCATCTAAAATAATAAGATATAGCAAAGATAGAAAAAAAAGGAAATTTTGTACTTATTTTCTAAAGAAGTAACCTAAACAAATTTATGAATAATAAATAATTCTATTATTCTTCACACACAAGCAATAAGTGCATTCGTGTTACTTAATAAAAGCATAAAATTTTTATATTCATGTTGAGGTTTTTTTTTTTTTTTTTTCCCTGAAGAACTGGTATTCACACTGAACACTGTCAATTTTTAAATTACTGATGGTAAGTGTAAATTATAAATATAATAAATGTAGAATATGTCACTGTAAAAAAAATTAAAAAATAAATAAATAAAATAAACTTTTGATTGAAACACAATGCAATTTAATTCCACAACACCTATAATGGTTAGAACGTGTTTAATCCTCAAAACATTTCTGTACAAGTTTCAATATAGATCAATAAGCAAATAATCATTCCTTCTTCACTGCTTTTTTATAATTTTGAAATGTTTTATAAATCCAACATCAAACACATTTTAATTTATCTTAACACAAATCAAACATTAAAATTTTACCATACCTATAGCTGTCATCATTTAAATGTTTTAAAACTTTATAGAAATAGAATTTTTCTAAACCTTAGATATTATTGTACAAAACATACATTTACAGTAAAATTTTGTTTAGGGCTAAAGAAACAATAATGTTGCATTTTGCTAATAATAAATGAGAAATAATAAACACAAAAAAAAGCTTATACAAATATAAATTAGTTTTTCATGCCAAATAAAAAAAATTTGAGTATTCGTCTTTGCAAATAAAATATTATTGAAGAAACATTCATACTTAAATAAATAATTCAAAAAATGTAATTTTAAATTAACAAAATATAAACATAGCAAAACAATTGAAATCCTTTCACAATACAATTAGTTAAAGAATTTTTTTTTTAAATTCGCAATATGTACAGCTATAAAATTATATTTAGCATTTAAAAATATAAGACCACAGTTTAGAATTTATAGCTGAACAGAATTTAAATATTGATAAATGTTTCTGAATTAATTATCAATTGATGGCATTAATAAAATTGAACAGTTTGCTTAAAATTTATCAATTCTGTTTAGTTAAAATTCATAAATTATTATAATTTTATAAAGTTTAAAAATATAAATTGCTTTTATTTATAAATTAGCAATTCTAATTTAAAATTAATTATTGAAAGATTTTTCCAACATTATACAAATATCAAATAAAATTTCCAAATTATAATCATATATAGATCTAATTCATTTTAAGAATATTCATATTGATAAATGAAGTTTAATTTTCATTTAATAAATTTTTTAAGGCAATATTTTCAATGAAACATAACTTAGGAATAGTAGCAGCAAAGATATGGGTAGTTTATATTTCATTGTTATTTCAATTACTTTAGAAAACTACATTTATTTAAAATTATTTTAAGATTTACTTTAAATAATATATTATTAATCTCTATAAATGCAGAAAGATTAATAAAGGATAATGGATAACTCAAAAGTCATTAAAGACAGAATCACAATAAATAGAAAGTAGATAGAAATAGATTTTAAAAATGAATGAAATCAGATCTATTATGATCATAATCAATAAATCTTTCAAAAAAAAAAAAAATACATTAAACCAAGGGTTCTTAATTCTATGACTGTGAGAAACAAGGTGCTCACCACTTGTTTTACATCTGCTTGTTATATTTTCAATACTTAACAACCATATAATAGAAATGTTGTTCAACACAGGCAGAAGCACAAAATGAAAGGCGACCAATCTTTTTATCCTCATCAGCCAAAACTTTGTGATACTTCCATACAGAAAATGAAGTGAAGCAGTCTATTTCCTTGGTTATACTAATATTTTTTTGTATACTTTATTGCCTTTTACTTAATTTAAAATATTTCTTTATTTTTCTCCAAAAATCAACATATCGAATAAAAAAAAAAGATATATAACTTTAATAGAAGTTATATGTCCATTAATTAAAGGATTCATATTGCTTCATCAACTTAAAGTGGAATTATCTGTTAGTTGGAGGTATTGTGCATATTGTGTGTAGGTATTGTGTAGCACTAGAGGGGGGAGGAGGAAAAAATACAAACACACAATGTTAAATGTAATTTTCTGACAGTTCATACTGTTTTTAATACAAACTATCCCCTTCATTCAGAAATAAAGAAAAACATAAATAAATCAGCTAAATTCAGATTAGTCTACTCAACACTCAGTTTTTATTTGGCATTTGCTAAGATCTAAAAATGCTGCAATTGCCTTATTGAACATTTTTCACATTTTTGAAGAAAAAAAAAATCCACAATAGTGAATTATTAAGAGAAGCATTTTTTAATGTGCTGATTTGGGTTAGAGGGATTCTTAAACACGAGATTAAGTCAGTAGTACCAGATTTACAATTGTCACATAACTGTTATCAGAAGAATGCAAGTTACTTTTCAAAAGACATGCAAATTGATTAGAGTGATTTGTAAGCATGTAAATGATTCTTCCCACAGTTTGATGAGTCTCTAGATTTTAGATATAGCAAAGTTAATAATTATGATGAGAATGGTATTTAGAAACTTTATTGCAAAAGAAAATCAACTAAAAATATTGGCTATGAATGAATGAACAGGGGAGGATACACACAATTTATTTACAACACATACAAAATCAATAAATATGCCTCTTCAAAAGCTTTCTGCAATAAACAGATTAGGTACAAGAAATATTTGGTAATGTCCACAGATTTATTGTTCTCCGCAAAAAAGATATAACATTTACAAATTTTATGTCTTATCACTGATACAGCAAAAGTTTTATATAAATTAATATTACCCTTTAAACATGTTATGAAAGCAGTTATCAAAATAGTCAATTTAATTCATAAAGCTCCTTTACAAAATCACTTTTACAAAGGCTTATAGAAAATTTTGATGATCCCAACCTCATTCTGCATATGGAACCATGTTGGCTGGGTTAATGAAAAGTTCTTGAAAGATTTGTAAATTTTATTGAAGAAATAAAAATGATAGTTGATGGTGAAATTGATTTATCAACTATTGTTATCAACCTCAAATAATATTAAGACCAATTTGATAAACATTTTCAACAATTTACTATCACCATGTCAATGTTGCCACCTTTTCTGCCAATCCTTTTACTAGACAAGTAAATGTAAATAAATAATGAACTAGCTGTATACATTTTAGAGCTAGTTCAAGTAAAGATAGATGGAAATTTCGGATCTTCTGAATGACACTGTTCTAAATCCATTGTGTATCAGATAAGAATTTCTTTGGAATACAGTCAACAAAAACCTAATTCCTTTCTTAAGAATAGAATAATATGAAATAAAATCCTTTTTCAATTCCCCATGATTATATGAATAATTGTTTTCAACAAATATCATAAAATCGAAGTACAGATTGCAATCAAACAAACACTTAGATGATTTCTATGAGCAGGAATATCATCATACTTTCATTATTACAAAGCAATAGTCAATGAAATGTAATGCCAAACATCTCACTGTGTGTCTTATATATAAATAACACAAGAATATTAATAACTTTTATTTGTAAAATTAATTTTTCTTTTTTTTTTTGTATTTAATGTTTATGTTTACATTATATGCATGAATATGTAGCTATGCCCAATAACAAATTTATCTTAAAAAATAAATAATGTCTGATGTCCAACCAGTATTCTACAAAGTGCTCTCAGATATAAAAAGGCTTTGAGGACATTAGATCATATACCATATTTTAATGTACATAATCAGAAGATTATGTGTTAAAAAAGCTTCAAGTTTTGTTGTGAGTATTATATGCAACCATAACCTGATTTAAAAAAAAAAAAATGAACTATTTTTTATAAGCTTACAATAAAAGTTTAAAAGAAATTCTGCTTATGTTTTGAAAAATAAATAATATGTTGCTGAAATCTTTTACATCTCAGCAACAACCAGTTTTGTCCAATGATGTTCTAGAATGATTTCATTTTCACAAAAAGACACTTGTCTAGAATCATTTTGCATTTTGTTTTGATCTGAGTTTCTTTCTAAAACAATTCAAGTTCACACATGATGTGAAAGAAAAAGCATTTAAGATACATGACAGATATTTTTAACTGAAAGTTATAGAGAAGACAAATAAAAAATGATGATGAACATGCTATGTCAGGGGAAATTCAAAGCATGTGTGGTACAAGAGAAAAATATAGCCAATGTGCAGTTTAAAAGTACATTTCTTTCATTTAATTATAAAAAAAAAACAAATATATTCTATTTAAAATATATATGTAAACTTGTTTTATTAAAATTAAAAATTGATAAATTTTACAATAATTTTCACAGAATTATCGTTGATAATCGACCGGGTGCTTTCATCACAGTTCATCACATTTGGCATAATGAGATGAATCCAACCAAATGTTCTTCATAATCAATGTTTTTTACTAAATTTACTATATTTATAGTCATATAGCGTATTTTTTTATTTTATGTTACACTACATTATCAGCAGTATACATTTTCAATGATTCGCTCAAAAAAATTGCAGTAGATTTTGCAATGCTTATTTTTTTTTTCTTTTATGCAAAAAAGTCTTTGCAGATAATAACCTGCTGCAGATTACATACAGAAAAACATGGTAAATCTTTTCTTCTCCCCTTATAGCTTAAACATACATATAGTTAGGTAAATAGATGGACAGACATGCAATGTATATCTTTCAACTTGCTTAATCCTACATTGTACAAACAAACAAATGCAATAAAATAAAAAGTTTGAAGCAAATCTTTCGAATTGATGGAAATTTGAAGTCATGTGATAACCCAATGAAAATATTCTACTAAATGATACTTTGACAAATATGTTATTTGTTAACTGCTGTTGTGATACTGAAAAGTAAACAATAACAAATGTAAAAGAAAAATACTGCAAACAATATAATATTTTTAAAAATTCTGATAACTTCATTTTTCAAGGAAACACTAATTTCAACAGAATTTTCAAAGTAATCTAAGAAACTTAGTGAAAAATAAAGAAATTTAGGAGATCTATGCTCCCTATAAAAATTCTTAAATAGATAAAATTGATAGTATTCAAACTGAAATGTGGAGTACTTATAACTATATAAGAAAAAAACATGTTCTTTGTATCAAGTATAATACCATAAATTGATAAATAAGAACTATTAAATATTTGTTTTAATTGCAAGGAAATATTTGTATTGTTGAATGTGTTATGAAAAATGCTGCAAAATTTTTAGGTCCAATTTACATAGATTGTAGACACATACAATGGATGTTACGACATACAATATATCTTACACTGTGATGTCATGATATTTGAATGGGGAAGAAATAATTATCTTTTAGACAAAACATGACACTATAATATGGCTTTTACTGATTGTTTCTATAAATAGAGTAAACAGTACATTGTGTAAAATAGTCTTGTTAATTCAACTTACACTTGGCATTCAAATTTCTTGCAGTATGCAAATATATTAAGATCTATCATGGTTGTTCACATAAGACAACTATAAAAGACATATTCTTAAGATCCTAGTAAGCTGATGATCATGGACATGAAAAGGTTCTAAAGCTAAGTGGTCTTATTAAATCATTAAAAGAACACTTGAGTACAAGAAATATTTATCTGGAGAATTATATCCTTCACATCAAACCATCCTAACTGATATAAAATATTTATGGGAGATAGACTTTGTGACTAGTTGCACATGATTTGACAGACCAGCTAAGGTAGTATGGCAAATTCAATAAGATGAGATAACAGAATATCCAATACCAGAACAAGAGAGATCAGTTAACACATTGGCTTTGCTAAAAAATCAGGTTTAAAAAATTCTAAGCAAGTTAGGTATTTGTCTAAATCTACCAACATCTCAAAAGAGTTAACTAAACAAGGAAACTAATTGATGCTATGCAAGGAATAACTTCATTATGAATCCGATAGAGACTCAGTCAACGTTTTTGACAGATCCAGTTTGGACAGATGAGGCATACTTTTCACAGAACCATGGTAAAAATAAAGATTGATTGAAGTTTTCCAATAAAGATATATTGTTTTTGTTTGTTTTTTCTTGGGTCACTTTTTCACATCACAATGCAGGAAAGTAAAAAAAATTATGTGTATACCTTAGCCATTTTACTCTTTCCTTTAATACAGGAGATGCTTAGTTTTATGAACCATTGATTTACATGACTTACGTAAACTAAGGATTTTATGAATTAGTGACTGTTCCCATAAAGACAATAATTTTAATTCTCATTTATGAAATAAAGTTTTGAAAAATATCTTTTTAGCAAACTAATTTTATGCTTTATTTGTTTGCATTAAACTTTTATAATATTTTTCAATTTTTTTAATGGTTGAGAAATTGAGAGTGAAATGTTTTGAAATGAGTTGAAATAAATACATTCCTAAATGAAAAAGGCATTAATCCCCCTGAATTAGAGAATGACAAATAATTGCAAGCATTTTATTTTATGGTGGATATCACAGTGAAATTAAATGAGCTGAATCTAAAACTGCAAAGAAATTAAAACTCGGCCTATGTTTTGGTAGAATTAATTTGTTTTGAAGAAAAATGAATTCTTTTTGCTGAAGATATTCAGTTCAGAAAATTACTTCTTTTTCAAATTCTAAAGCAATATCGTGATTAAACCAGTGCAACTGTTGACACGAATTACTTCAATTATAATAAAGAATTTGTTGAGAGAAATGAGCCAAAAAAAAACTAACATTCATAGTAAATCCTCTCAACATAAATAGTAATAAAATCCACATTGAGCCATTTTGAATTGATACAGGATCTCTAGAAATGCAATTTATTGATTTAAGAAGTAAAATTTTGTGGAGTAGATAATTTAAAAAGTTGAAAAGCAAGTTGGAAGAGTTAGAGGTCCAGAAATGTGTGTACGTAATACAGCAAAAGTGGACAGTTTTAAAAGAAATATCACGAGTTGATTCACTTATATTTGACACATGGAATAGTCTTCCAGATTGCTACAATGAGGTAAAGAAGTTGGGGATTTGGAGGGCTGACTATCGTCGGATCGAAATATTCGTACAAATAACCTTGTAAAGTTACCTTGAATGCTAATAACCTTGTAGTGTTACCTTGCATGCATATAATTAAAAGTAAAATAAGAAGCCATCTAACAAAAAAAATGGGTGTCTGAAACTTAAAACAACAAGTTATGAACCAAATTTATTTAAACTATTTAACACCATGCAAAGCCAATGCTACCATTGAATTTGTTTACTTGTACATTTTTTCCCCCTTCAGTACAAGTTACATTGTTTAGTAAATTTAAATCTCTCTATTCAAATAATCATGCAAAGCTATCGCCCCATTGAATTTGTTTCCTCAATTGTTTGTTAATGAAGTACAAATAAATGTTTAATTGTTTTAATTTTTTGCTTAAATAATAAGTAATTATCTAATTTATATATATATATATATATATATATATATATATAAAGCCATACATATATTATCTAATTTGTAGTAAAAACACTACTTTATATATGAATAGATATTTTTTCTTATGAATAAATGTACTATTATTTTTTAAATCAAAAGTACTACTTATTGTTGGCAAGAAAAATTTTATGGCTTTTTAAAAACTTTTGAAATTTAATAAATTGTAATTTTTTACTCTTCAGACTCAAAAGGTTGCCCACCCCTGCCAATGCCTATAAGTTTATGAAAATGAGTATCTACTGCATAATCTTTTAGTATAGAATCAATAATGTCCTACAATTTTTAATTACCCCCTCCCCCATTTCAAGTTACAAATGCTAACTCTGCAATTTTCAATTACATGGTTTTATTAAACAGCACATCCTTACTCTGACTATACCTGGACCCTACTTTTAACATTATTGCAGTAGCTGTTCTGAAATTAAGAGGAAAGCCAGGGATTTTAGTGGGTTTACTGTATATATAAATACAGTTAAATATCAAAAAATTTGATTTTTCAGGCCTTTCTTCAAATTTGATAAATTGAGATTTAACTATAGAACAACATTAATTCAATTTATTTTCCTTGACAAAACTGAAAAAATCAAATTTGATTCCTATTGCAGAATGATTTTTAATTAACTGCTAAAGCTAAGAAAAATAATGTAAAATCATTTATAATTATTGAATAATTGAAAAACAAAATCAAAATCATCTTTTAAAAATTATTCAAAAGTAATAATTTTTAAAAGACCATTTCTAGTAATAACTAAATTAAAAATCTTATGATAATAAAGTAATAATGAATCAGCATACAGTTATAAACCATAATTATTAACAAAAAATATAACTTACTTATTCTATGAACATGATGTTCAATTTTTGTGAACAATTCTTCATGCTCTTCAGATAACTCAATAACATGTTTAGCATTTTGCAGAACTGGGGTATAAGTAGCACAAAATATATTAAATTTAATTCCAATAAATGCTTCAGGTAAATAATATTCTACAAATTCTAAAGCTGGAGATAATGGTTGTTCTTCTAAGACTATGACTGTGGAAAATACACCTCTGGCATCACTGCAATAACTTTTCACATTAGAAATAAATTCTGGTCCCAACAGATTTTTTAAATGTTTTCTAACACTCTTCAAAATTTGTTTATTCAATCTATCATATGGAATAGTGTCAACTGTTAATATACCACTTTGTTTCTGGGAGAATATATTGACAGACTTCATTTGTATCAAATTATAACCAAGTATTGATGCTTTACCAGCAAGAAGAGTGACTTTTAAATTCCCAATAACAGGCATTGAAATAGGATGTTTAAGAAACAAGACTTCAACATTTTTGCTTAGACAAGTTAATTTCCTAGAAATGAAAATAAATTATAGAATATAAGACTAACAGAAAATAAATGTTTTTAAACATATAATAATCAAAATTAAATGTTAATAAATAAATTATATACTTTATAAATCTAATTATTTTAATTGTATATTACTGTAATAACTATAAAATTAAAAGTGTATAAACATAATTGAAATTGAATATTTTTAGTGCAAATCAAGTATATAAAATGGAATAAACAAAATCCAGAAAAGATTGTTTAAAATGTTTATTAATAGTAAAATATAAATAAAAAAATCAGTTATTAATAAGTAGTACAACAATGTTTTTATTCTCATGTATAAAATGTTATCAAAATCATCAATATTAAGAAAAATATTCAATATTTTAAGAAAAAATACTTTTTTATGCTGTACTGACTCTCATTTTAAAAAATACATCATTTTTATAATTATTATATAAGAAATAATAAGAGTTGCCAAATTTCAAAAGCTGAAAAACAGAAGATTTTGTCTAAAGGAATAAAACATTCCTTTTTAATAACACATTAATCAAATACATTTTCTTGAGTAATTCGTTAGAGTAAACAGTATTCAGTTAAGAAAATTATAAAAAAAAAATGTTTGAGAATTCAATATTACAAAATTCTAATAAAATGTACTATATGAGCTATAGTATTTTAATATTAAATGTCTTCAGAAATTAAATCTTCGATGGAAAAAAAAAGTAAAGATAGTTAGATAAGATTTATGTTTGATATTCATCTCAATACTTTTAACATGTTAACATCACTTATATTAATACTTATACTCTTAAAAATGTAAGTGTATAGTTAATAATCAAAACTAAAATTCAAATTATATTTTACTTTCAAAAACACTTTAAAATTTACAGGATTTATTTCATTAAAAATATTAACAAGATTTATTTCATTAAAAATATTAACAAGATTTATTTCAT
>JAPDSC010027991.1:174672-196939 GCA_026290005.1 Latrodectus geometricus
ATTAACAAGATTTATTTCATTAAAAATATTAACAAGATTTATTTCATAAATGTACAATTATCTTTGAATTCAACAAAAGCATGAGAAATATTTGTGATTGGACAGAAAATTGTTTAGTTTAGTAAAAAGTCAGGTTTTTTAAATGGGGAACTTTATTTTTTACTGAACATCAAGAAATGTTTAAATCATATTATAGTTATCACAATACTTCACTAAATATTACCATGTATTGTTAAAATGTAATTTAAATTCATTAATGTTAAAAAGTAATTCTTTTCACTGAATATTTAAAATTTATATTATTCTAATAGAAATTGAAGAATTCTCTTTAAAAAAAGTTTCCCCCCCCCCCATTTACTCTCATGCTGATTTTTTTCTAGGGATATACTGATTCTTTAGAAAAATTCAAACTTAGCATATACCATATTAAAACAACTTGGAAAAAATCATAATAGTGTTTTTGAGAATTGAAATGTGAAGAATGAATAGAAATTTCTATTAATATGTAACAAAACACTTTTGATTGTAATTCTGCTATTTCAGAATGACAACATAGTTTAAATAAAATTATTTATTTTGACTGTAAACATAAAAATTCAATAATGTATTTATCTCTTTAAATATTTATTTCTTCTTCTTCTTGAGCTTGTCAGATATGTGGCACCTCTGCATTGTTGCATTTTGTACCATGTTCCAAGCCCAATTTTTTCCTAGTTTCATTGTCTTGGGTCACCTACTTTGTTTATAAAGTCTGATAGGCCCTCAATGGAGTTTAGGTGTAACTCTTTAGGATATGGATTACCTAGAGTAGTGAATCTTGCAAAGGCAAGAGCATCACACTCATTTAGGATAAATATTTATTTAGTACTACTGAATATCATTTGATTAAATATTATCACACAAGTGACTGAGAACTTTCTTCGTGTTAATTCATGATGAATACAAAACTTGTACAAACACTAAATAATATAGATGATAGAGCAAAAATTGCGGGAATTCCAGTCAAAGTACTACCGTTTTGGCATAGAAATCCTGCAATATGGTTTGCCCAGTTGGAGCCTCAGTTCATTAAGAATAGGGTTACTCAGGACAATACAAAATATCACATAATCATTGAATCTACAGAATCAGATGTTCAAGTCAGTGAGATTATTATTTCTCTACCTGCTGAACAGGCTTATGAAACTTTGAAAGCCAGATGAACTGCACAGTATTTAGTGGTTCTGAAGAGAGAAAGTTTAAAAAATAAGATGTGGGAAGTAAATACATTAGAAACTCACCATTAAAATTATTATGGCACTGTCTCCCTGCACAAATACAAATGCTATTTTAACTATTTCTTGCAAAGACCTGAGTAAACAAACGATTATGTCTAGCAAAATTGACACTACTTGGATTTTGATTCTCATGCTTTTGAATTGCATTCAACAATAAAACTCTCAGAAATTGATGATCTTAAAAAAAATAATAAATTTTGAACTGAGCAAAAATATCAATAAACTCACAATTTTATACCAGCATAACAATTAATATTATCAAACAAGCTGGAAGAACAATTCTGTTAACTCTTTTACTCCCACTACATGGTGTTGGTATCATATAGAATTAGGCAAAAAGACGACCAAATGTATATGTCTGTGTTCTTTCAAGCAGAGAAATGATTAGGTTTGAAATTTAAGACAACAAACATAACTGGCCAAAGAAACAATGCATTTTCTAGAATATTATAAATGTAATTTGTTACTTCTCTTTCAGGAAGAGAGATGGTGTGACAAACAGCCTTTTTAGCTACTTCAGCATGGCAGCATTTTTGAACTAATGCTCAATAACTTTTTAGTATGGTAGTAAATTTTAAAAATTTAGCACTGTATTCAACTCTTCAGAATTCTTTGAATATACTTTTAAATTAATATTATTGAATATTATTTCATTTAATATTGTTACAAATATTGCTAACATTCAGTCAAGATTTTGAAAAACTTTGATGTAATCAAAAAATAAAGACAAATGAAATCAAGATATTGAGAAAAGTATGTATTTATCCTTCTGCGCTCAGAGAATCTGATCAGTGCAGAAGAAGTCTGATACTTACTTATTTTTTGTGACAGAGGCCAATTCAGAAAGGATAAGTAAGAACATTTTAAATTACATAAAATTATTAAAAGAGATATACTTGCAAAGTTTTTGGCATTAAGAATATAAAATTCAATATGCATAAAAAAAATTGTGTTCATCGATTCTCAAATTGAAGTTCCCTTTTGAGTGAATAGAAAGTATTCTTCCTTTTCTGGAGAAATTCTTCAAAAAGAAATCATTAGTCATTTTATTGAATAAGACCAATTCTAAGGACATTAGGAAACTCCTGTATCTGATGGGATAGTCTTATACAAGATAAGAGCAAGATAATATCTGATCAACCTTTGAAGACAGCTATTATCTATTTTTGCTGTGGAAACTTCTGTCTCATAGTCTCAGTGTGGGGATGATTCAATAGATGGTGTCTGTTTATTTGTTTCAAATTAAAGGATAGAAAGACACTGAAGATATTTCTTTAGAATTTTCATATATATATTGAACTGTAAAGTAGTGTTTAGTCAATTGTCTCAGGAGGTATAGATTTGTTTATTTTCTTTAATCTTAGCTTGCAACCTTTTTTTTAAGCTAAAATTTTATTAAAGTTCTCATATTAAACTTAGAAATATACAACTTTCGTTTAAAAACAAAAAAAATTCTATCATCTATTATTGCTGATATGAGCTATAAGAAACAAAAAAAATTTTTGTATCTTATAGCTCATACCATAAAATTATATCAGTTTTCCATGCCTTGTAAAACACATATTATTCATTTTATCCAATAAATTATTGCATAAAATAAGAAAAAAAAGTAACAAGAACACATAAAATAAAACAATTAGTTAAAAAAAATAAAATTAACAAAACTACTGCTAAGAAATACAACTAAATGAGAGCAAGAACAAAAAAAATATTCATTTAAGAAGCTAAAGTATGCTTTTCAGAAATCATCTTTCTACATAACATAAAAATTTGAATACATAGTAAAACTAAATAATTTTCTTATTTAATTGTTTAAATGATCATCAAATTCTAATACAGAAATACTGTAAAAATTCTATTCATTAAGAATTTCAAGTTCATAGCTGTCCTTATGAAATTTATTCAGTTAACAAAATATTCTCATTATTGGAATTAGACAAAGTTGTGAAATTATGTTCTAACTGTATGCTAACTGTATCTGCCTATTATATCTTGTAATTAATAACTGTTTATGATTAAGTTATTACAATATTTTTTAATTATATTAAGTTATTGCTTTAATAAAATTGAACAGGTTATTTAAAACTATTAACATTTTTTTTATAATTAAAATTCATAAAAAATGGAAATTTTACAAAAATAAGTAAAATGAATATTGCTTTTACTTTTAATAGCTAAATAAAATAGGTACTTAAAATAAAAAATAAATAAATAAATAAAATAATAACAGATGTTGAACTTGTTTTCCATTATCATAAATTTTATTTTACAATAAAATGTCCAAATTATAATCATACATCAATTTTAATTCATTTATTAACAGTCAGTTTAAAAAATAACCATTTAATTAGCAATTTTTATTAAATATTTTCAGTAAAATGAAACCTTCAAAAAAGCACTGATGTATATGAATTATGTTTCCAACATTCATGGCCACTTGTATATTTTTAAAAGACTGTATTAGCTTCAAATAATTCTTTATTAACATTTTGCTAAATTAATTTGATAGATCAATACATTTTTGGGGGAATCAAGCAAATAATAAGAAAATGCAAACAGATTTAAAAAAATAAAAGAAATCAACTCATTTTAGTTAAATCTTTTCAAGAAAGAAATTAAATAATATAAATTGCTTTTTCTCATTAAATTTTTTGCCTATATCTAATTAAAATTAACAAATCATGATCAAGAGATAGAGTATATAAAAGATTGCTTTACAAACTAATTTGGTAATAGTATAAATTATAGTTAATGTATACAATTTTCAATCCATATGGCTGCATCATCGAAAACCTTACACTAGAAGTTAAATCATAAAAAAATTGGCAACTATGCAAGTTAGAAAAATTTGTGAATGTAAAAAATTTACAATGACAAGAATGTTGCATATAAAATGCATTTTGAATATGTTAAATGACAGCTATTCTTTGATTATGAATTACAAACACAAAGCTAAAATACATTAAGAAATAAAAATACCTAAAGTTCTTCACCATACTATCAACATTGTTTGCAGTCAGCTAAAGAAAGAGTAAAATATAATTATTAGTTTATTTTATATTCAGAGAAGGATAATAAAATAATTTAAATCTTTATACTATTATAAATTAAGTTTCAAATAGAGTAATTTCAATTTCAATATTTTGTTGAAGTCAAAAAAATATCATCTATAGAAAATAAATTTGATATATAAATTTTAATGTTTAAACATTTGATACATTTAGCGATGTAAAATTATTATAAAATAAAAAAAAAATCAATTCATCAAAATCTTTTACAGGTTCTATTACATATAATCAACTCCTTCACTGGAAGTACTACAAAGCATGTTTTTTTCTAGGACAGTCCACTTTTCAATATTACACCAGAAACATTAAGATTACAATAAAATAATTAATGAAAAGATCATATATCAGATATATTATAGCAGTTAAATCATTAGAACTGCCTTTATCTTATTTTCTAAAAATTGAAGTTATTAATTGGTGGATGATATCTCCGGAATTTGCTTTAAAATTCAATTTGATGTTTTGATAAAATATGTAATAAAAATAGGAGATAAAAAAATCGCTTCAATGAAATACAATAGAAAAATTTCCATAAATTAAATGATTTGGCAAAATTAGAAAATTGGTGTATACATATTTCATCTCTTATTTATATATTTAGCCTTGAATGATGGTTATTTTTTCCAGATTCAAAAACATTTCTTCTAAAACATTATTTCATAGTTTTATGTAAACAAACATTTCATTCACATAATTATAAACAAAATTAATTTTTAATTACATACTTTTAAATAAATAACGCTTATTTCCATTTTGGAAAATAGAAAATTTAAATAGAAGAAGAGAATTTCATTATGCTAACTACACAAAAAATCACATATTTATAATGTTAATATGCAATTGTTTTTCAATTCTTTGTAAGAATGCACAATTTTTTTCATTATAAAAAAAGTGTCCTTATTAATCATAAATTATTTGGAATTCCTTTATATGAAAAAATATCCATTAAAATTTAAATAATTAATGTAAAATATTAATGTCATAGAATCACGAAAAAATATTCTCAAAAAATTATGGCAATACTTATTATAGTAGGTTAAACAAATTTAACTACAGAAATCATACGCAGTATTTAATTTTGAATAGAAGGAAATATTCCAGTATCACATGCTCAAAATTGAAACATTTAAGATGTGGCTAAATAATACTATATCAAAAAATATAACTAAAATTTTGAAGTCAAGTATTTAAAAATTTTATTTTTAGTTTCATAATTTTAAAAATTATGAGGTTAAAACATTCCAACAATATAGAAATTATTCTAATGGTGAAGAAATTTTTTATCTACATTAATTTACATATATTAATTTAATTAGTTTATTTATATCTTCACAATAGAAACAGAACATTTTTAATGAAGATAGAAATATATCATAAAAATAAAGTAATAATAGCATCATAAAATTTATAATAGTACTTAATGGCAGTAATATATTTTATGAGAACTAAGAAAATCTAAATATATACTAAATAACTCAGAATAAATGTTCAAGCATTGAAAATGGAATCTCTTTCAAGTGTGATTCAAGGTAAAAAATTCCTTATGAAATATACATTGAAAAAAATATTATCAATAAATTTATATTAAAGGTTAATGCGGGTGTAAGTAAAGAGAAAAAATGAACAAGAAGTTTCATGATTAAGCTAATTTTTAAAATCTCAACATCCAATTGGTAAATTAAAATTTTTTGTCTCTATTTTATTAAAATGCCTAGGTATTCCAGTATTCTAAGGAAGTAAATTGGATTTCATTCTAATAGAGAAGAAATATAAAATATTGGTGCTGAAATAGAAACATACAACACAGCACCCTAAGTATGTGTGTGTACAAATTTTACATTTATCCAAATCCTGCGTAAATGTAAACTATTAATCCTGCATAAATGTGTGTATATATATATTTAATGGAATATAAAAAATTTTCTTCATGAATTGTTTATTGTAATGATTTGATATGCAATTAATGAATAAAAATTATTTACTTTAAAAATAATTTAATAATTTGTTGAATGTCCATGCACACTTTATGAATGACATTTTTATTCTTTCCAAATGCATGAAGTTCAATGGTTTAATATATAAAAAACAATTGTTAAGATAATAAGCACTTAGACAATTTGTAACAAACTTAGATGAAGTTCCTATTTGATATTTTTGATTAAATATCTTTAAAATTATTGTAAATGCAATGTATCATACATACATTAATATTTCAGATCTTATCTCTTGAATAAAAGTACAATAAATCAAAAATTTGATTTCAATCATTGATATATTCTAATAAAATGAGTGTTAAATTTATATTCTTTACATTGATTTAGGATTGTATGGAACATCACACATCATTCACTTTATCAATTAATGTTTTTAATTACAAGAGTGTACTTTATATGTGATACATAAAATAAGATTGATAATTTTAAAGTATGTAAAACTGTGGAAGAAAATTAACCAAAATTCCTTTGTTGTAATTAATTTGAACTGAAAATAAGCAAATTTAAGGAATGTATACTTGTTTCATAACTTTATTTATTATTAGATAATGGAATATTTTTACAGCAATTATCATTGGCAATTTATTTGTCCATCCCTACAAAATTATATAAATATTGAGGATAAAATGACAAACCATATCGCAACTCAGGATGGAGGCATCTGCGAGATGTTCCAGGGAATCACTGCTGTCATCACTTACATCAATCCCCATATTTTCAGAATTTGGCCTTATCTGTTCATTTGATAAATTTTCTTCCTCATCTGAGAAAAAATCAATTTGTTTCATAAAGCTAGCAAATCCATTACATTGATCATTTTCTTCATTACTTCTTTCTTCTAATATATCATTAGAAGACTGAATAATTGATTCTACTAAACAATGATCATCAATTTCTGAATTGCCATATTCTGAGGTACGTTCTGTATCAGAAAGTGAAATTAGCCCATTTTGAAAATTTTGGACACGATTCCTAGGAGTACTTGTTTTATGCTCAACATGGGATTTGCTAAAAGCTACTAAATCAAAATTAATTCTTTCAGGGTGACTTCTTCTAATTTTTTTCACACGTTTTTTTATTCTTTTTACTCTGGAATCTTCACTTGAAGATGAATCACTTTCTTCTCGTTTACGATTCTCAATGGTTCGTTTAGCCATGATAGAAATTATAACTGCATGTATTGGAAAAGTTATTGTAGCAACCTAAAATATATAAACATTTTAATATTAATCTTATTAAAATAAATGCAGTAAAATATAACAAGATTCTAAACATAAAGATGCATATAATTTGTAATAAAAATGTGCCAAATACAGAATTTCACTAAAATATTTTTTTACATTTTACATGTGTTTCTGTATTAAAGATATTAATTATTTGAATATCATGAACATGGATATCCAAATATAAAGATAAACTAAAGATAGTTAAGGGGGTGAAGTGTCAAAACAATACACATTAAGTTCAAGTAAAAAATAGTTCAAAATACTATTCATTCAATATTTGTTTAGTGTAAGTAATTTTTGATATATTTACTTCATAAGTTATCAATAATTGACAGAGTTAAGTTTTATGATAACTTATATCTACTTTCTGAATCAGACCTGCCAAAAAAATATTTGGAGTACAGTAAAAAATATTAGCTAAATGAAATGAAATTTTTACAGTACCGAAATATTTATTTTCTTTTTCCTCTATTAATGCAAGAATAGAATATACCATACTCAATTAGCTCTATAACAAAACTATTCCAGAAAAAAAATACCTAGAAAAGTACCAAGAACCTTATA
Organism: Latrodectus geometricus; assembly: GCA_026290005.1. Taxonomy (NCBI): domain Eukaryota; kingdom Metazoa; phylum Arthropoda; class Arachnida; order Araneae; family Theridiidae; genus Latrodectus; species Latrodectus geometricus. The sequence continues at coordinate 182,802 of JAPDSC010027991.1, forward strand.
GTGAAAAAGAAATTTAAACATCTAACCATAAAATTAAAATGTGCTCAATTTTCTCAGGAAATAAGACTAAGAGAAATGCAGTACTGAAAAACTCCCCCTCAAAATGTAAAATATTACATGTTCAACTTGCTATAACAAAACTATAAAAAAAAAAAAAAATTAGAAACAATACAACTTTTACTACTTATTCATAATGAAAAAAATTAAAGAAATTTAAATTATAAAATTACAGTTTACTAAATTTTCTTGGACTATAAAATTTTCAAAAGCACAATTTAAAAAGCATCAATAAGTAAAAATTTTGCAAGTTATATACACTACTTTCCATTAAAATTGTTACACCAAGAAGGCGACATGCTACAGACGTGAAATTTATACGAAAGGAAGAAGATGCTGTGATTTGCAAATGATTAGCTTTTTAGCGCATTCAGACAAAACAGGTGCCAGTAGTAACACCTACATTGTGTTTAAATGAGTAAATTGTTCAGCCGGTTCCTCAAACACAAATTGCATTTGAACATTGGTGCCTGGTGAAAAGTTGTTGTGATGCCTCGTGTAAGAAGGAGAAATGCGTACCAGCACATTTCTGACTTTGATAAAGGTCGAATTGTAGCGTACCGGGATTGCGTTTATCTTATCACAGTATTGCTGCTCGCATCGGTCGAGATCCAATGACTGTAATACGGAATGCCTTGCGGGATCTCAACGGCCATCTATCACTAGCAGCCGAGAAGACAGGCATATTATCCACATGGCCGTAATGGATCGTGCAACCACATCACAAGCCGTGAGTCAAGAAACGGGGTCGTTTGGAAGACAACAAGTGTCGGCAGGAATAGTTCGACGACGTTTGCAGCAGCACGGACTCTCAGCTTGGAGACCATGGCTGCGGTTTCCCTTGACGCTGTGTCATAAACAAAAACGCCTTCAATAGTGTGATCAACGACGAACCTGGGCGCACGAATGGCGAGACGTCATCTTTTCAGATGAATCCAGTGTCTGTGTACAGCATCATGATGGTCGCATCCGTGTTTGGCAGCAGCGTGCATTCGTCATCATCATACTGGCCCATCACCTGGCGTGATGGTATGGGGTGCCATTGGATACACGTCTCAGTTACCTCTTGTTCGCATTGACGGTGCTTTGAACAGTGCACGTTACATTTCTGGTGAGTTACGACCAGTGGCTCTACCCTTTATTCGAGCCTTGCGAAACCCTACGTTTCAGCAGGATAATGCCCGACCGCATGTTGCCAGTATTGTACGGACCTTCCTTGATACGAAACACGTTCCGAAGTTGCCCTGGCCAGCAGGTTCTCCATCTGGTCAATGGTTGCCGAGCGACTGGCTCGTCACCAAACGCCAGTCACTACGGTTTATGAACTGTGGCATCGTGTTGAAGCTGCATGGGCATCTGTACCTGTACATGCAATCCAATCTCTGTTTGACTCAATGCACAGGCGTATAACTGTTGTTATTACTGCCAGAGGTGGTTGTTCTGGGTACTGATTTCTCAGGATCTATCCAGTCAAATTTTTTGAAAATTTAATCACTTGTTATTTCTAGTATAATATATTTGTCCAATAAATATCATTTTGTTATCTGCATTTCTTCCTGGTGTAACAATTTTAATGGCCAGTAGTGTATATATAAAAATATTTTTCACAGAAGTTGCACTAATTTAAACTTTACTACTGGTCCCAAAAACTGATTTATTTTAAAGATACTATAACTCAGATGTTACGAAATTTATTCAAGTTGTGGCACCCTTAAGAAAATTAGAATATTCTAACTTCAATCTCGTCATATAACATTTATTTGTAGTATATATTTATTATCATAAATTTTATGTAGTAATTTATGAATTGATATTTACACGATTAAGAAGAAATTCAAAAAAATGATGTTTGTAAGGGCATCAACATAATTAACACAAATGCATTTAAAAATTATGACTATTATTATACGTATGTTGTTCCAGTGTGACGGGTGAGCCTGCTGTTGACTGTATAGTTGTTAAAATTGCAGAATAAAGTTTGACACAGCTACTCTCAGTTTTCTTTAAACATTAATTTTCAACTGATATTTGTTCCTTAAAGCAACTGTTGAGAGTCCAGATTCTCAAAGATATGAAGTTACATAAGAGCCTTCGTTGCCTTTGCACTTAAAATAAGGTATTCATTTTTTATAGATATCCAAAATTCTGCCAACTCCATACAAGCAAATTTTGCTTCTTTTAGTAAATGCTTCATGAACTCAGCATACCACCAGAAAGATCCTCTCCTCTACAGACCATATACTGCTGCATTACAGGAAAATAATCTTTGCCACTATTATCATTCATTTTTCTTTTCCACGTCTACAGTTTTTTCTTGAATGCAGAAATCCTCTTTGCAAGTTTCAATATATGAATGTTATATTGAAAAAATTTTGACAGAAATCTGAAGAGAAATATTCAAAGTATTTATTGATTCAAATATATTGCACAAATATGCCAGTTTAACCAGGAAATCATTGGCATTCACATGATCATTTTCTTTCAAGAAATTGTAACTTTCTTGTCGAAATTAAAAAGTTTAAGGTAGTACAGTGCCATGTGAAAGCCAAGGCGAGTTGCAGCAGTACACAAAGCATGTGTGCTTGATCCTCAAATAGTTTTTTTTTAAAAATCTGAATTTAAGTGCCCTAGTTTTTAAGTAATTCATCACATTTATTAAGGATTCAAGGGCAAAATTCTGAGGAAGACTCAAGATTTCTATGCAAGTACTTATCGGGGAATCATGCAATAAGCCCATAGTCAATTCACGGCTTTGTGATAGATCAGTGCCTTTAGGCCTCCGTGTTGACTAGATATTGATTGAGTACCATCAGTGAACATACACCAATGTACTCTAATGTACTTTGTCCAATCCAAATCATTTCCTATCATAAATGTGTCAAGGATAAGGAACATATCTTCAGTTGTTACACTTCCAGTAATGCTTTTACAAAGCAGAATGTCTTCAATAACAGTACATAAATTTCATTAGCTAAGTACGTTTCATTGACAGTACAACCATCAATGAAACGTACTTAGCTAATGAAATTTGCCCTCTCTATATCCTCATCCAGTTGCAGTTCAGATACATTTCCTTTCATTGTTTCTATCAATGGAACATAGAGATCCTGATCCAAATACCTATATTCTTGAAATGATGGTATTGTTTGACAAAGGAATAGTCTCCAGAGATTTTCCCACATTATCTTCTTTCATTATATTAGCATTATCCACAGCAGCCAGTAGAATTAATTCCTTAGCAATAGTATGGTCTTTTTGCACTTCAATACTCTGTATGCCACTCTGAATGACGTCCACAAGACATTCACTGGCACTGAGGAGAGGAAAATTAATGAGTAAAACTTCTCTCCCCCATAGGATTCTTGCTGTTTTACAATGCGGTAGGGAACTGGGGGAAAAATTAGCTTTTCTCACTCAATAAGATATATATAAAACAGAAAAGATCTGTAAATAGTGCATGTTAAATTCTATAGCTATGATATGTACTTTTAGCTTCGCTTTTTTATTTTCATTTAAATAGATTTTAAGATTAAAATATTATAAACTGTTATGTTGTTCAATTATATTATTTACTACGATTTTGAAGCAAGACTACCAATATATTCAAAATTAGAGGAAATTTACACAAAAAAGATGCATTTGACAAAAATATATTTATTACAGAATCAAAAATCTAATAGTAAGAACAAAAATATGATTATCAGAGAATAACATTGAGACAAATATATTAACCTTATTTTTAATCACTTTCCAAATTTAATAAGTTCATTATTTAAAAATTTTTATCTCTACAAATATTTAAACTTTTTATTTCTAACTTACTTCATTGAAAAAAACAAAAAAAATACTTTACTATAAGCTGAAGAACGACCAATAAATATAAGATATTAATATAATATTGGCAGCTTTATAAAATTTTAATTTTATAATTTCTTATGAAATATTGCATCTCATAGTAATTTAACTAAATTTTAAATTTAACGAATTGTATACATATTTGAAAAAAGTTTGGTTTGTTGTAAAAGTTCAGCAGAAAAACATAAAAGCACTTCAATAACAAGACAAATGACAATACTATAAGAAACCAAAAGCTGAAAGTGTGCTTATGGGAAACATTTTTATGCACGCAAGATTTATGAGAAAGTTGTTATGCCCAATACAAAAAATGCAATTACTATTCATAAAAAAAGAATAAAAATAATAAATTACGTAAAGAATGAGTAAACATTATAAAAGACTTAGGCATTATAAAACATGTAACTAATGCTATTATAAGATGTTCGAGATGAAATGCTTGAATTTGAAATTAATATTTTAAGTGTAATAAATAAGCCTGATATCTTTGTTACATATAGCATAGAAATTTTGATATAGAAACTTTTATTATATTCTATGATTAATATAATTTTTAATTTATTATAATTATTAATGATTTAATTAATTTTGATTATAATTTCTTTAATTTTATTCATGTTCACATAATAGAAATCAAAAAATGCCAGAAGCAGACAGGGAATATTAGTACCTTTCTTCTTGTAAGGATGCTGTATCAAAGTAATAACTTTAGAAGAAATTACAGTAATGGGGACAGTTATTAACCTTTTCCAGTGCAGTGTTCCAGTTGATGGAACACTTAACTTTAAAATGTTACCAAACCATTACATTTAGAGATAAATGGATCAAATTTTTTTTTAAATGTTCTTTAAACTTTCTTTTTTGATAATAGATGGCAGCACTACACAAGGAAACAAATAATTTTCAATTATTGTATATTATTTAAATCCCTATATTTTTAAGAAAGTTTTGCCAATTTTTTTTTCTAATATAAAAATAAATGTTTGGAAAAAAAATTCCTGTGTAATTTTGTTGCTTGTACACTGAACTATTTATTCTATATTACTTTAAATTTTTTATGCATATAGTACACGTAGAATCATTGAATAAAACAAGGTGTTCCACTTATCTCCTGGAACAGTAGGCTGCAAAGGTCGTTTTCATTTACGCCGTGTTGAAAACAATGTTGAGCGAAACATCAGTGTTTATGTTTACTGTTTTTCTCTCTTTCGGGGAGGAATGAACTTTTGCTTCTAAGTTTACAGGGATTTCTTGTATGGGAAATATTTCTACACCCTCCTTGGTCTCTTGAATTGGGAAGTTTCAGTAGGGTCTAGGATTAGCATAGAGAGGTCTTAGTCTTTCTGAAGCAATAAAAATGCTTCAAGAATTGCCCTCTGGTAGGGAATCTAAGAATGCAGATAGTGATAGTGATACAGAGAAATATGTTTCTATACCACACTCAGTCTGATAGCGACGATGTATCGCATGCAAGTGAAGATGATGGTGATGATTTATCCCAACCAGACCCCTAAGACCTTACTTGGATAACTAAACAGACTGTGCAGAAATCGCTGCCTGATTGTACTTCGATAAGTGGGCCAAGTAAAAATATTTGGGACTTGTCCAAAAAAAAAAACCTCAATTTTTCTGGAGCTTTTTCCTTACCAATTAATGGAATTCATTCTTTTTCAAACGCCACGCAGAGTGAAAAAGCATTTACCACACTCACATTAGTATAATTATGTATATTTTTTCTTTTCAAAAAAATCAAATTTCTCACAAAATCATTTCAACATTTTTACCATTTTAAATCTATCTGGTTTTCTTACACATCACTTAAACTTTGTAACATTTGATTCAATTTTTAGTCTATTTGAAACATGAAAAAAAATTATCGTAGTCCTAAAAGAAAACTTTACCTTTTCATTAAAAGGAAATCAATGAAAAATCAAATAAAACATATAAATCAGTTTTGGAGTAAATCTAGATCTTTAGTAATGCATTAAATAAAGGTTTTTTAGTATTATTTTTGATTTGCATTTATTTCAGAGCCAATACTTCTAATGCTGCTTCAAATAAAGAGCATCTTATTACTGGCAGACGTATAATAAATTATTCTTCATACAGGAATAGCAAAAATTAGTAAGAATATGGATATTTTGGACATTCCATTAAAGAGATTTAATTGCAGAAGAAAAGAAAAGCTATAAATCTGGATTGAAACTTAAATTTATCATGCAATTCAAGTTATGCAATTTCTCATCTATAGTTTGGACAGAAAACTCAAATGAATCAAAATTAAAACTAGTGAATATGGCAGCAGTTGCTGGAATTGTCGGAATAGGCTTCGGATATTCAAGTTTTGAAGAATCAGTTAGAGATACGTCTTTCATTTAAAACCTATGCAAAGGAGCCTGAGCCGGTGTCAGCTGGTTGGATAAAAGCAGTTGCTGAAGAAAAGCACATTGCTCTAGAGCAGAACTTTGTAGACAAAGAAGGAGTTCTTATGATTTCTGTCGTTATTGATGAAACATGGGTAATATAACATGGGATCATATAAAACAAATTTATCATCACTATCAGGAGCGGTAAGTCTTAAATATTTTAATAAATAAAAGCATGTTTAAAGGACAAACATAATTTATAGTTAAATTATACTTGGATTCTTATATACTATAAACCTGCTTTCTTCATTTGTTTAACAAAAATTTTTCTACTTTGAATGCAATATGAGTTCATGCTTTTTATTTCTTTATTTGATCATTCATGGAAATACCTATACATTAATATTTAATGGAAATTTCTATAATTTATAAGTGTTAAATAACTTTAATTTATAGATTTAATGTCGTTTTCAAAGAAATCTAAAACTGTTCTTGTTATACTAATTTTATACTGTAGTTAATCTCAATTAATAAAGGAAAATTTTTTATACGATGGATTTTTATTCCTTAATTATATCTTTAATATGGATTCCAAGAGCAATGTTTAAAAACAAATAATGAAAAAATCTTTTTTTATAGAGAGGGCTATCTTGTTAAATAAAAATTCTGACATCCACAATACTTTAAAATAAATTAAACCACTTTTTTAATACACCTTTGTAATTTTCATATATTTGTTTAGCATAATATTAATCTTTTAATTATTCTACTCAATAACTTATAGCCCTCTAAAGATATGAAAATATTTATTTTAAATAAATAAATAAATTACTGGAAAGCAAATTATTAATGTTATATTCTATGTAACTATTTTAAGTTTCATAATTCTTATAAATAGGCACTTACTTCTTTTAATGTGCATATTTATCAAGAATAATTTGCTGATCAAGGGAACTTAGCTTTGAAAATAATAACAAGTCAGTATATATGATATGATTTAGTCAAGAAATTAAGTTATTAATTGAAATGCACGAGATTTGTGCTATAACCTTACTGGTTAATTAATTTTATTGACTGCTCTAAGGTCGAGACAGCAATTTAATTTTCCTTCATGGTGACAATGATTTCTCTGCAAAGAGAGTTCTTTCCCCCTTTACATTTAAAATGGGTACAAAACCTTCTAATTTATGATGGGACGTATATCTGCCTTTCCCCATATCACCTAAGAATATTGCCATTTTAATCATTTATTAGAAAAAGGGATTCTATAACCTGTACTGGGCAAAGAGGCCAACATATGTTAATTATTTACTTGTGAATTTGCTGCTTTAAAATGTCTCCTGAAGCACATTAAAATTGCGTTTAAATGTTTTCAGAAAAATTGTAGGCACAATTTTTTTTAAAAAAAATCGAAGGAATTTTAAAATATATAGTTGAAAGTTTGAAAAATAGAAAAAAATGAGATAATACACCTTTATAGTTACTCTATATCACTGTAAGAATTTTCTATTGTACAGTAATAATTTTCAAAATGTATGCTCATATCATTTGCAAAAATTAATTCCATTCATTAAAAACTGGATGGAGGGGAAATGTGACTCAGCAATAAAATTGAAGTGCATAAACTCAATAGTTTTTCATAAAGAAGTGATTAATGAAATTTTAATAAAGAAATAGATATGAATTAAGTTATTCAATCTTGTTAGTTTATATATTTTATTTGAAGAAAATTTTATCTGAAATATTTAAACTCTAATTTATTTAACCCCTTGCCTGCGGGCGTATATATACGCCACGCTAAGCCAATGCGTTGACTGCCCGGGCGTATATATATATACAGCTTTCCGAAATATGCTTCTCTGCAATGCTCTGCTATCAGTAATGCTAGATCCATGGCTTTGAAGTGCAATAGAATGTCCTTGACATTGTTTAAAAGATCTGTTGTGATGATGTTACATCTATTTCAAAGAAGGGGCGACTTGGAGAGGGGAATATTTCTTGGAACGAGGGAAGCTGTTGCTTTTGTTCCATGTGTTGTAGTTATTATTTGTGCTTCTTTTCAAGTAGTACATAACTTTTTATACTTTCCCTTCCATTGTTTTTTCTATCTTATTTTGTGAAAGTAAACAATTAGAATGGAAAACGTGCCTCTTCTTTTACACCGATACACTGCATAACTGTGGGCGCCTGTATGAAAACCGGTGGCACAGGGGAGGGAATCTCATAAGTTTTCCTTGGCAAGTAAGGAGTTAATAAGATAATTAATTAATAAGAACATTAATTTGAATAAAATTAAATTCTGCAGTAAAGTAAAGAATTAAAATTTTTGATTGCATCTAAAAAAATGTCTACAAATTGACAATATTTTAAAATAAAATGTTTAAAATTATTTTTTAAAAAAGTAACTTTATGTAAACAATGAAATTTTAGTACATTTTCTTTTGAATAGCAAAAAAAAATAATGACATTTTAACATAAATTGCATATGTTATTAGTACGTTTAAAATTTATTTTTTAAACAGAAATCATTTTTAATGTATATTTTCACGTAATGAATAATTTGCCAACGAAGAAGAGAATAAGAAATTTAAATGAATAATGCAGTAATAGCATTCCCTCTTTATAATTTAATAAAGTCATGTATCAAAGTAAACATATGCAGAGATCAATTTTCTCACAAGAATTATTTTGCATATTTATTTAGAACACCAATACCATCAGGTGCAGCTAAGAGAATAAGTTTTAAAATATTATAATGAACCTTAATATTAAAATTAGGAGAAGTTAAACGGGCAGGACTAAAAACAATTTAAGTAAAATAATATTTTACAATGTTGTAATTTTTAGCCATAAATATTATTTAATAAATGATATATAATAACATATTGCTTAAGACCACATAATTTATTAAATTATAAATATTATTTAATAAATTATGTGGTCTTAAGCAATATGTTTTTAACTTAGATTTTTTTTTTTCTTCCTCAATTTAGCCTACAATAATTGGATACAACACAAAAATTTATTATATTAAGGAGTTAGAAATAAATAATGTTCTTTTTGTGTTATTGCTGAAAAAAGAAACTTGGATTAGCTTATAACTAATTGAGTTTGGTAAAAAGTTGGCTGTAATGATAATATAAAAGTACCATTAATATTCATAATTTTTTTTTGTTTCTAATGGCACCCTTGAGCAAGTACGTATACATTAGCCCATTTGCCGCAACAAGGCCAGAAACTGCTACTCATTTTATCGTTACCCAGTGGGCACCTGTGAACCGAGTCACGGAGGTACAAGTAGCATCACCCACACCACAAACCCATTAGATGATGGGCCACATTCATCCATCATCTGAGAAAAGGACAAGAAACATAGAGAGAGAGAAAGTACATCCATGCCCGAGTCAGGATTCGAACCCAAGTCCTCCCCATCAGTTACGCCAACCACTAGACAGGTTGGGTGGCTCCATATTCATAATATTAATAAACATATTTTTTCACTCGTACATTCTGAAAATGTGAAGAGATTATATTTTATAAATAGAAAGTTTATTTTGAATATAATAATGCTCAAATGCGGATTAAAATGAGAATGAATTGCTAGAATAAATGTAGTATTTAAAGTGTTTAAATTTCTTTTAAAATTAGATTATACCAATTATAAGTCTTTTTATTTAAAAATCATTAACTTCTTATACAATCAAATCTTTTACTATAAGATAAATTATTCTCTAGTGAGAAAATGTAATAGCAATCAATTATAAGCTAAGAGTCATAAATAAATTACTGAATTTACAAAATATTTCCTGTAAACATAATTGGGTTCATAGTAGATTAGGGTACTCCTTGGTTTGATAAAAAATTTAGCCATAAAATTTCCTGTAACCAAGGTATTTTTGGTGCTTTATCGTTTTTTTTTTTTTTTTTTTTTTTTTTTTTTGCCATTTTGTTATTTGTATTTTGACGCTAATCATGAAAAAAAATTGTCAAAAAATCAAATTTTAATTTTTGGTAATGAAATTCTTAATTCTGTTTGTGATATCCACCAGTGTTATATATGTATCACAATAAGAAATGCAACGAAATGGCAAATGCAATAATAGATAGAATCTAATGAGTATCAAAAACATTTTTGGAAGAACAGAAAAAGAATCATATATTCTAATACATTTCATTGTTTTAACCAGACATTCAAAAGAAATATATAAATCACTCGATAAAAACATGAGTAAGAATGAAAAATATCAATGAGAAATTTCCTACAGTTCATGATAATCAAGAAATCGAGTATCAATTCCCAAAAAATCTTATTTAAAGTTATTCTATTTTAATACTTTTTATAGAAAATAAATTTATAAATTTTTTAACATTCTTACCAGTAAGAAGAATTATAACCTTAAAGATTTTTAATACTTTATAAAATATATTGCTTTGGTTCAAATCGTCATCTGAATAACTTGAAGATTTTTATAAACTAAACACGAGCCATTATGTTGACAAAACAACCATTTTCTATTCTATAATAAGCAGTTAGAAATGGAAAAAAGTACCTGTAACCGTTATTTATAATCGGTACTTTAAATTACAACTTGTAACCAGTATTTTCTTTAAATATCTGGTGCTTTCTTTTACCTGAAACCGGTGCTGGTACGATGTACTTGACACAGGTTGCAAAGCAATCAAAGTATTAGTATAAAGTACTTATATAGTAAGTGATTATTTTTTAACTAAACAATTATGTATTTTCAGTGTAGTTTTGTTTTGCTTTTAGTGGCATCAGTTATTTTACTATCGTTGCCGCAAACTACCGGTGAATTCACCGGAAAACTGACGCCGGCGAAACTCGTCGACGCTGGTTGAGGACCGGCGAAGGAATGATGTCAGAAAACGTCACAAAATAGGCGTTCCGAAAGACACTTGTTGTATTTAAGAAAGTTAGATATATCTGGCAAGGCACCGGGGACAGGGCGAATTTCATTTACATGTTTTTTCTTATTACCCTTTGTTCTTGCACATTATATTTATATATACACCTCGTGATAATAATAATAATGTCTTGATTTCTTTCGATAAGGAGGAATTTTTAATAAATTAATATAGGTGTAAGTATTATAATTTTAAGTAATCCATATCCTTTTTAAAAATACTTTAGATAGTTTATTATTTTCTTGAATTATGTATATCTGAGATGTCTATGAAACACAAAAGATAAAAATTATTTCAACAAACAGAACAAAAATGTCATTATTCGAGACATAAAAATTTATTTTACGATGAATTTGAAAAATCTGTTACAGGTAATAATTTGTACTGTTTATTAAATATTGAATTTTCATGAAAATGAAATTAATTAAAACTTAATATAATTTTTATTTTATTTATATATGTCTTGATTTAGATATAATGCTTAGCAGAGAACTAATTCATAACGTAATATACTTTATTTAATATTATTATAAAATTTCATTTTTGTATTTAAGTTCATGGGATTCCTATTACAAAAATACATAACAGTAATTAAATTTTTAATATCATAACTGTTTTTTGCATTGTACACATTTTAAAAGGAAAAGTAATGAACAGTAGTACATAATATATATGCAATTCTATACATATACATACATATATATAGATAGATAGATATAATATAAAGCAATAAAAAAACACAATAAAAAAAGGTAAACACAATATTAATCAATAAATAAATATTATAGGCAATCATACCAGCGCAAAAGCAGCTTTGTGTGAAATGCCGATATAAATTAAATAAGATGTGTTTAATAGATAAAGATAAAACAAAATCTTTCCCAAATTTCTTAAAATAATTCTGGAACAAATTATTACATCTAAACCTACTTGGATAATTGATAATAATAGACCAGTTTTGGACTTTCTGTCAAATAATTTTATTTATAATATTAATTCACTTAAGCCCCTATTACATTAGAGTTGCCGATATTTCATTTCGAGCAACTCCCATAGACTTAGCATTACGTGACGTCACAGCTCGATTTTCGGCAACTCGAGCACATCGTCCAATGAATGTTCGAGATTTCTATTAGGTTTGCTATAAGTAAATAGCTGTTTTACTAGATTTATTAACACATCGCTTTTCTGGCTAACATTTTTAAGGTTGCCATATTTTACTCTGTAGATGTCCAGATTTCATGATGAATTCTTATTTGGGAATTTAATTTGTAGCCAAAATGTGTTTACTTTACGCCATCTTGCTATTGTTTCACTCAATTTTAGCGTTTGAAACTTCACGTTTAGAATGATCAAGAGCTAATCTTTGTCGACGTGAAAAGGAAAATATCTGGTTAAAAAATTTCTTAAAACTTTTGTGTTAATTTCCTAAATAAATAATATTATCAAGGCCTTAAATAAATAATATTATCAAGATTCCTTAAATAAATACCGTATTTTCCTGTATATAATCCGCGGATTATGTGTTAAAAAAGTTCCGAATTTCGTTGTGCGTATTATACGCCGCCGCGGATTATCTGATAAAAAACCATTCTCCATCAGAAAAGCTTACAAGAAAGTTTTGAAAGAAATTTTTTATATTTCATAAAATAAATAACAGGTGGTACCAGGACACACCTGAATTATTTAAACTATTATCGGCTTTGTACAATTACGTTCAAAAACGAATTCGGTTCCTCTTAAAGCTTTTACGCTTGTAAATTCGCTAACTTCATTTTGCAATTTGTCTTGACGTGAGATGTTTCGTTTTGAAATTATTCAAATTCGTATATCGTCATATGGAAGCGAAAATTTTTAACTTACACAGCAAGATTTTAAATTAAAAGCTTTAGCGAAAGCAAATAAAATTAATAACGTCAAATGTGTTAATGTGAAGTGAAAAACAAAGCACGCGCGGAATAAAAAAAATGTATAAAATACGCAATTTGTTAATAACCCATTTCTTTCATTAAAATATTAACGAAGCAAATATATATTCATTTAAATATATCTAACATCGTTTTAAAAGTTATTAGAAGCTAAATATCGATAAGTTTTACAAGACTCTCTTCTCAAAATTATCGATTTTGATCGATCTCGTGTTTTCATCTCAAGTTTATCGCACTCTGCGATAAACTGGATCTAGACTGATATTTTTCATAATAAATGCTCTTTTTCTATACAATTTATTAAATTTTTAATTCTACTGTGCATTTTTTTATTTTATGTGATATCTATATTATCAGCAGTACATATTTTAGACTATAAGCCGCTGCGGATTATGCGACGCTTTTTTCCCTTTTACTCGAAAAAACGGCCGTGCGGATAATACGCCGCTGCGGATTATATACAGGAAAATACGGTAATATTATCAAGACCTAAATAAATAATATTCCTTCCTTAAATAAATAGTATTATCAAGACCTAAAACAAAACTGGTATTTTGAAATAATATTTATTTATAGTTTCAATAAAATTAAGAGATCACTCAAACAACACAGGTGAAAATTCTTATCACGTGTAAACACATCTTTATAACGATGATATTTTAACTTTAATTCGGACGCTATTTCATCATACGTTCTTTGTTTTAATTTATATTGGGAAGCTGAATTATCTCATATATGAGGCTTTACTCTTATCATTTCAATAAAATCAATTTCCATTTCTTTTGTCCATTCAACACATATATTTGCCATTTTCAAGTATATATATTTATCACATGCACTCATTAACAATAATGAAAACATGTTATTTCTTGGCATCTTATTGTTTCTGCTTGGCGAAAGTAAAAGACAACACAATTTCCGTTGATCATCTATTGGCGATACGAATTGCTCGAGTTGCCGCTGCATGCACAAAAAAATTGCTCATTTTCGGCAATTCATAACGCCA
>JAPDSC010027996.1:0-74997 GCA_026290005.1 Latrodectus geometricus
AAAATAATTATCGTCACTGATTAACTATATCTTTAATTCAATTTTATTGAGGATATCTTTCGACTTGCTTTATTTTTATAGTAATCATAAATATATTTTCTTGCTTTATTTCACATACCATCAATAAATCTCTTTTAAAGTAGTAATATATTTCACAAAAAGATTCGTTTTTTAAGGCAAAATAAAATGTCTCGTTTCTATTTTCCTCGTGCCATGATATAGTAAGGTAGTTAAAAATATTAGGTAAGGGGAGAAGATACAAGAAACTACAATGAGTTTTCCATAACATAAATATTAATTTTATTTTGCAAGCAAAAATTATCGTTCCAAGTCGTCTTGCTTTTCCAAATATTTCTGTACAATCGCATTTAAACTTCTGTTAGTAGCTTTCAAAAGAGCGCGTAGTACACATACGCTTGTATTAGTGCGAGAGAAGAGGAAAAAGAAAAAAAAAAAAAAAAAAAAAAAAAAAGAAAGAAAGAAAGAAAGAAACCATATTTGAAATCGCGTTTTCCCCAACATTTACGCTATTAGATGATGCCATTTCAATCTTCTCTTAAAAAGCAATTTATTTTCAAGATTTTATTGCCAACTTTAAAGTAATAAAACATAATTTTAGATGAGAAACACTACAGGAATTCAAACTGATTTTACAGAAGAGAAAAAAAAGACAAATATGTTTTCATTTATCCCCATGAATTTATATTTGATGTTCTGTTGGTAATGCACCCAAGAAATGACAAGCTAGATATTACTCAATAAAACTTCACGTCAAAGAGAAAATACATGAATTTCCTTAAAAGGTTTAGTGTAAACTGAATTGCCATTAGTTTATGCGATCGTTCACCAAAGAAATGCCACTATAGATCATTTTCAAAAAATTACTCTCTCATTGATGTAATAATAAAAAAGAGAATTTCAAAGGTGAAATATGGGGGTGGGGAAGCTCTAAAAATCTAAGATCCCTTATCGAAATGAATTCTCGATGTTTACATGAGTGAAATTATGATAATTGATCAAACTTTTATCATTATGATCAAAATGTTAAAAAAAGTATGATTATAATCTGTAAAAAATAATAGGAAGTATAAATTAACGCATAAGACACTATAGAAAGATAAATGTAAAATACAGAAAATGTACATCTAATTTCAGTTTCTTTATGCTTATAAATAAATTATTAAAATAAAAATTATAAATTGTTTGCTGACATAACTGTGTCTATTCATTAAAAATGAATTTTCTTGGGATAATAACCAGTTATAATGTAATTTAATATTTCTATCAAATAATTAATTCGATATTAAAAGATTGGGAAAATTAAATAATAAGCTGGATTTCAGTATTTAATAATTTTTTTTCTTTTTTCAATTTTTATAACCCTATTTTACCTATATGAGTGTGATGCTCTTGCCCTTACAAGATTCACTACTCTAGGTAATCCATATCCTAAAGAGTTACACCTAAACTCCATTGAGGGCCTATCAGACTTTATAAACAAAGTAGGTGACCCAAGACAATGGAACTAGGAAAAAATTGGGCTTGGAGCATGGTACAAAATGCAACAAGGCCGAGGTGCCACATATCTGACAAGCTCAAGAAGAAGAAGAGCCCTATTTTAAGAGACAATTTACAACGTTTTGAATATATATATATATATATATATATATATATATATGTATTACTGCACTTTTAACAAGTAAATTTTCGAATATTGTGCAACTTTGTAAATACCGCAAACATTGAGATGCACAGTTTATATAAAATTCTAAATTTATTTGCAGTAAAATAAACACACAAATTTGAAAATAACAGTAATTTGTTGACTACAAAATACTAAAACAGTAAAATTCTTCGAATATTAATGGATAAAAATGTCTCAATATATTCTATTGCCTTTTTAAGCTTTCAATTTAGTTTGGCAAGCTTAAACCTATCGAATCATTCACTTAAAACCTATTGCTTTGTGGCAATACATTTAGAGATGAATACAATCACAGTATTCATCTCTAATATATATATATATATATATATATATATATATATACTCCTGCATGTTTTCGTTACAAATATCATATTGTACTGTATTTATTGGGGTGCTGATGCACAGCCACCTCAGAACTACTTTCATCTCTCTAGTCAGGCCGATCTTGGAATATGGATGTCAAGAGCTTTTCCTGTGCTTCTGCCATGAATCTTGAGAGGTTGGAGAGATTTCAATTGAGTGTTGAAAGGATTATTACAGCCCTGCGCAATAGTTGCACTAAGACAGTACTTTTTATAACTTATCTTCAGCCGGTATACATGCGTAAAGAACTGATTTTAATAAAGTATTTCAATAAACTTATCAATTATGGGGTACTAATCAGGATTGCAAACTACTTTAAATGCTGGCAAAATAATCAAAAAAGAAATATCCCTTTATTGTGTGTTCTATCAATTGCTTTTATAGCCGATACTATTGAACCACACTCCTCTCTCTTCCTGTGGCCTTTTACGTTTATTCTTTCACCATGAACTCTTGTCTCACTAAAACAAAAATGCTCACTCTCGGATTACAAAAGACAATTGGGCTTGGAGATTATTGGCAGCATTTCTGATGATGGCTTAATTATTTATATTTGTGATGGCAGTAATGATCGCTGTACGAGTAGTGGTATCTTCATAAGCTACCTGGGAATCTGGGGGAGGATATTTCTTTTAGAAATCCTGAAGAATTTCGAAGTTCCAATAAATAAAAATTCAAAAGTAATTTTAATGAGAAAACATCCTCAAAAATTTTCTATAATAAAAGATTTTTTTATAAACAAAATAATATGTATTCGATAATTTTGTTTTATTGTAAAGTAATAAAAAAAACATGAATTTCTAAAAAGCTTCTAAGACTAATTTTAAGGTTCATTCTACAAATTCAGGTACAACACTTTACCAAGGAAAATAGAATTCCTAAGGAGAATTTCAGAGAGAGAGAAATAATTTACTTATAAACACAATATAGCATACAAAATCGGTCAATTAAAATGCATATTTCATAACTGAGATTTTTGATTCAAAGTTTTTTTTCAAACCTTTATAGCAATAAATAAGTTTATTTGTATGCATAAAATACAATTATATTCATAAATTATACATTTAAGCAAAATAATTATTTATCCAAGCTGAAACAGCTTGTTAAAATTTTTTCATATTTTCAGCTATAAAGAATACATTATTGATCAAATTAAATATTATTCCTCTCATTTGCTCAGCAAATATGATGATGTTGGATGTTATTGAATACTTATTAAAATGTTATCTTGCTTTAGTGATTGACTACAAGCATAACATTTTATGTATAATAAACTCAAATTGGAGCCTTTCATAGAAATTATACTCAACAGATTCTGCAGGTTATATACCTCGGAAAACTTTTAACTTTTTAGAAAC
Source organism: Latrodectus geometricus (assembly GCA_026290005.1). Taxonomy (NCBI): domain Eukaryota; kingdom Metazoa; phylum Arthropoda; class Arachnida; order Araneae; family Theridiidae; genus Latrodectus; species Latrodectus geometricus. The sequence continues at coordinate 3,427 of JAPDSC010027996.1, forward strand.
TTTGCTAATATTCTAGAAATCTAAAATTTATGAACTTAATATCTCAAGTTTGCTGATTACAATTAGAATACAAGTAAAAACAATAGGGTGTGAATGATAGAAACTGGTTTAGATAAACAAAATGAATAGAATGATTTCGACTAAATCCATGACAATAAACTTTTCCTTGTAGACATATGTAATTACTTGAAGCTATTTTGGAAATGCATTTGTTTCACAATAAAACAAAAAATTTTTTCACAAAATCAATGGCAAAAATTTGTATATAAGTCAAAAATAATCACAGGTGCAAATTCAATAGTTTTGTTAATAATAGATATAAAAATGGTGAAATTTGGTTTCTATTTCCTTCAATTCACATATAAGGGCTAATTATATCTTGGCCTAATTCAAAGTGGATTCTGTAAAACAGCAAACAGCGAAGCTAAAGATTGGTTAAGAATTCTTGGGTTCTAATCCCAAGGCTAACCATTCAGATGCTATCTTAGAAGAAAGAGGATGAAAGAAAACAAAAAAATCTCAAGTTATTGAGCTAAAAATCTGCAGCATTGAACATTTCACGCTCACACACATCTCTATAGTTGTTTGGAGATACTTTTAAATATCCTCCAAATTTCTAAATATGATTACGTTAAAACTTAATGTATTGCTGAGTACCGCATTTTCCTGTATATAATCCGCGGAAATTATTTTTCGGCGAATAAAAATATGTACTGGTAATAATATGGGTGTCACATAAAATTAAAAAATGTACAGTATGATTAAAAATTTAATAAATATAGAAAAAAACCAAAATGAAAAATATCAGTCTAGATTCACCTCATCGCAAAGGGTGATGAACTTGAGATGAAAGCACAAGATCGATAATTTCGAGAAGATTCTTGGAAAATTTATTGATATTTAGCTTCTAATAATTTTTAAAACGATGTTAGACATATTTAAAAATATATATATTTGCTTCGTTTCAAATGAAAAAAATTGGATATTTTACAAGCTGCGTATTTTATACATTTTTCTTTTATACCGTGGGTGCTTTTTTACTTCACATCAACAAGTTTGTCGCCATTTTTTTGTTTGCTTTCACTATAACTTTTAATTTAAAATCTGCTGTGTAACTTAAAAGTTTTCACTTCCACATGACAATATACGAATTTGAATAATTTCAAAACGTAACAGCTCACGTCAAGGCAAATTGCAAAATGACGTTAGTGAATTTACAACAGTAATATCTTTACGAGGAATCGAATTCGAACGTAATTGGACAAAGCCGATTAAGCTTAAATAACTCAGGTGTATCTTGGTACGACCTGTTATTTATAATATGAAACAAACAGTATTTCTTTCAGAACTTTCTTGTAAACTTTTCTGATGGAGAATGTTTTTTACCAGATTATCCGCACAAAGAAATTCAGAACTTTTTTAACACATAATCCGCGAATTACATACAGGAAAATACGTTATTCATATTTAGAGCAAAATAGTAATTTTATGATAGCCAAAACATATGATAAAAATATTCTACTAAATAAAAACTTAATTTTCTTCTATTTATCAAGATAATTTTAAATGTTAATAGTTGAGACAAAATAATTTGCTTTTCATAAATCTATTTGACAGTACTGTTAATATATAAAAAATTCACTGAATCATTGATTACTATTATTGTCAATCATGTGTTAATTTTTGTCAAGAATCCCTACAAATTTATGAATCTTTAAATAAATTTGAAAAATTGTTTAACACATTCTAAAAGTTGCTGCTTTTAACTTCACAGTTTTATATTTATATGCCCTAGTATTTTCATCCTAATATTAAATTGAAGTATATACTGGTATTTTAATATTTTCTGCATGAACCTGCTCTAATTAACAATCAGTTGTTTTACATGATAAAGATGTAAGCAATTTTACATTTATTTTGTTTGAAAATTTAATGCAGCTTAAAATTAACTAACTAGTCAGCAATTTTTAAAATGAACTTTTATTTCTATTTGAACAGTTTAAATTTTTCAGATAATTACAAAATTCGTTGGCAAAGAAAACAATGATTTATTATTTTGTATAATTTGAATGCATACACACACTTCATTTCAAAAATAAAAATAGTATTTTATTCATTAAATTTTAACAATAATACTTTTGAATAAAATATCAATTACTCACTTCAACTCAAGTTCTACTCATTTTTCCCAGTTAAACAGACTCAAAAGCAAACTTTAAAATACAAAGGTGATTCCAAATGTTAACAGTTTAAAACATTCATGTTTTTAAACAAGTGAAATGGAATGTCTACAAGAGGCTAACAGTATATCTGACAATGGATGATTACAAATGAAAAATAAATAACTTAATAACATTCTAAGATCAACACATATAAAATTAAACACAAATTTATACAAAAAGTTAGCAGTTCATAAAATTTAATAATATCAGAACAATTTTATCAAAACAAATGTTATTTCTACTAAGAGATAAAATAATTCTGTGGTTGAAATATTAGAAACTTTTGATATTTAGCAGTTGTTTAAATGATAATAATGTATCTAATAGCACTAATATTTAAAATCAAAGTTTCAAACACAATTTTTTTCACTACACTAATTATGAGTATCCCCCCTTTGAATATAAGGTCAATTTAATTTTACATTAATTATTGCTGATTAATTGAGACATGGCACTGAATTATAATTTCATTTACAACATCAAGCAAGACTAGACATTAGTTTATAAATGCACTTTTTAACAGGACTGCTTATAAAAATTTTTCAATAACATTCCCAATTTTTTATTGAACTTCCCTTCTTTCAATTCCTTTAATGTTAATTTAAAAAGCTGCTAATCAAATGATTGAAAACATTTTTGATGTGACAATTAAAAGCAATACTGTCACATCAAAAACAAGTTAATACAGATACAAAATTTTGAAAGACCACACACAAGTTAGGAAAAATTCATTAGTACAGACACACATTGATTTACGATGTATTTACAATGAACTAAAATTAAATTGATACAGATTAAAGGCAATACATTTTAAAACACATAATGTTAGGGAAAATGTTTCATTTGACACATTTAACATTCTATATCTTTTTTTACACATAAAAAAAAAAAAAGACACAAATGAATTAATATCTTGAATGGAATTCATGATATAACATGTAATTTGAAACAAGGGAAATATTACATTTTTATTTCAACTTTATAATTAGCAATAAATTTTTCAATTGACACATGCCTTTAAAAACAATCCTATTTGAATTTTATATATATAAAAAAATACTTGCATTGAATATAAATTGAAAAAAAAAATGGAAACACAACAATCAAAGAAAACTGTAGAAATAAAGCATTTTAAAAAATTCTTTTATAACTTTCTTTTTCCTATTTCGAGCAATTTTTATGAATTTCTTTAACTGAAGTTCAGTATTTAACACATGATAAAGTCTATTATATTCATGATGTATATTTTAAATAGTGTATAAAATACAGGGGAAAAAAAAATCCATGAAATGTTATGGTAGTTTTGCTGCAAAAATAGAATTTTTGCTGGAACTTCAGTTTATTAAAATTAGATGTTGAATTTTGATAAAAATTTGTTAACTTATGGATACAATGATTGATGAACAAATTAATTAATGTTAAAAAATGTCTTTGATCGAAATTTTTCAATTCTAACACCAATGGAAACCTTAATTTATAAAATATTGCAAACTTAAAGAAATTGTTTCAATTGTTATAAAAAAAAAAACAGTTGGTTAAATAATAACAATTCACATTTTAACATGCCATCTAAAACATTAGAAAATTCAGTTTGTTACAATAAAGCTTTAAAAGTATACTAATGAAATGTACATATATGATACACTAAAATGAACTGATACCTAATATTTTACAAGCATGTCTACTTATTATAATGCTGACAATTAAATATTTTTTTTAGAAAATAATGCTTATGATTTATACACATTAGCACATTTTGTAAATCATTATTTAGCTTGAAAATATTGCAGATTTAAGTAGATTAATTGGAAATTAAATTTAACAATAAAATTGATATTAAATTTTATATCATATTTTACATATATAAAATTCTATTTAAATTTTTTATACACATTACATTTGTACACTACATAATTGTTATTTCCACTTTTTTAGACAAAAAATATTTCTCACACTATTTCAAACAGTACATATACACAAAAGAAAAAAGCTAAGAGTCCATCACAAAACATTGCATAATGTATATATAAAGATGAAAATTTATAGAAAAAAATGACTTCATTATTAATAAAAAGACTTTTGCTCATTAACAGACATAAATATAGCTAAAGAATTAGAAAATAAGACAAACACTAAAATAAACGTTTGCATAATGCACAATTTCAAAATTTATTAAAAAATTTACAGACGATTTTTTAAAATTAAAATTCAGCACAGCCAAATCAAATTAGACATGTTAATGAACATAAAACAAGAAAATCAAAATTGTAGCAAACAATCTGAGGGAAATTATATTCACATCTTTTTGATCAGAAAAAAATTAATGAAATTAGACAAAAAAAACTACGAACTGTTTATTATCAATTGCTTTCCTCAATTAACAGAAAAGTAACAGCTAGAAATTTTCTATAGCTAATATAAATCAGAATTTTCAAATGATTAAATCTGAACAGGAATATTTTTTTTTTATGAATCATTAACTTCACATAAAATTAAAACATAACCCAAACATCATTTAAAAGTGAACAATTTCAGGATTTTTACATGCCAAGCAAAATATCATAAAAATATTTTACCCATAGAAATGCATAGATGTTATGTAATGGGGTAAGAAAAATATTAAAAACTGCAGCCTAATATAAAAATTTTTCCCATTCATTACATATGTGAAAAGTTTATTTGCATATATTTCAGCCCCTGCACTCTTGGCACAGAAAGCACACAAAACGGTTTATGGAAGGGTAAAGGTAGAAAGGAAGAAAAACAATTACTAGACACAATTATTTGAGCAAAGAGCAGTCCCTTTGGGAGGTAAAATAAATCACAGTAAGTGGACTCCTTTGAAGGAACTTTGTACAAAAAAATTGTTCTGTACTTTACACAAGCCACAATTTTCACTGACCAGCAGTCGGGGGGAAAAGTCTTTTAACACAGTTTGGTTGCCTAGATGAACCACCCAAAGCCTATTGAGGCAACTGGAGTACACACAGGCATATTTCTTCTTATTTTGGATATCACGAAATGTAGAAATGAGTAAGCTAAACTTTTACACTACTGACTTCTTCAGCAAGGCCTCCCCATTTCAGGTAAAATGTACGAGTCCTCCATTGTATCTTTGGATTGAGAAGCGCGTGCATGAAGTGGAAAAAAGCACCAAACTCTCTAAACGTCCAAGCAATTACAAAATCCATCTTTGTGAATGGCAGAGAAGTATTCTGTGGTGAAAAGAAAATAACAGTGAACATTTTAACATAAAACTAATAAATTTAACAAGTTAATAATAATTTCTTAGAATTTTTGAAACGTACAATTTATTAAATATTATTTTCAATAAACATACTAGCAAATGAATGACTTGGTTGCAGTTGTTTATCTTTTAAATATTATTTTCAGTAAACATACTAGCAAAAGAATGATTTGGTTGCATTTGTTTATCTTTCGATAATAACTTTACACACACAAAGAATCTACACAAGCAATAAAAAGATGATTCTGTAAACACATGTGCTTAGAATAAAAATCGAACCCATACATTATTGGGCAAAAGACTTATGAGCACATTATTCAGCAATCGTGAGTAATTTATAATGGATTAATTAACATAATGTTTCATTTGGCTAAAAAAATTGTATAAAATCTTTGGCCATTTTTAATTTAAATTCAGCTTACTGACTTCTACTTAAAAATATTATTTCAACGAAAATAGCAAAACATATAAGTAGTTGCTTCTGAGGTTGTAAAATAGAATTTCAACAGGAATATCGATGTTAAAAATCTACTCTTTTCAGACTTAAATTATAATACTGACTAAAAAATATATATGATAAAAAAAATATTAAAAACTGTTTGCAAACATTTAGTCATTTCAAAGTTTAAAACTAATAAATTTTTTCAATTACAGTTTACATTAACAATAAATATCATTTGATTAGTACCTAATTCAAAACTGATTCCTAATCCAAGAATTTTCAATTACTAAAATGTTAAACATTAAGCTATCAATTAATTTATAAAGCTAGGAATATAAAAAAGGCAAACATTTACAAAAATAAAAACCAATTAAGTTTTACTAATAAATTCAAATGCAATCCATAAATTGTATAATGTAAACCATTAACGCCCAAATTATTTTAAAATCGAAATTTTTTAAATTACATTTCATATATTATAAATAGAGTAATTATGAAATTGTATCCATTTTCTGTATTTAACAGCTGAGATAATAGGTGATCTATAAATAGATCGCGGGGCGCTTATGATAGTAAAAAACCAAGTAACTTTCCTATGATTTTATAGTTAAAAAATTACAAATTTAAGAGGAAAAATCACACTTTTGTGAATTTAAAAACTAATGAGATTTAAAAGAGAAAATATGATTTTATTGATCTAAGATTACTTAATTAAAATTATATACAGCCAATTTGTAAAAAACATAATTGGTCTACCCTTACATTTTGAAACTGGCATCTTTTTTGGTTTTGTCTTTTTTCTATACCATGTCTTTTCTATCTAAGCACAAAAAGTCTATTACATTTGATCTTAATGACATCAGAGGTCTCCCAATCCTTCTTAGAATTTGTTCTGTTTGAGGTATGCAATGGCAATATATAATCGGATGTTTTTTATACATTTCTTTTTGCAAATTGATAAATTGAACAGAATAAATGTATTTATGATAGAACTGTCGATAACTCTAGTAAAGATTGGCCATAACAATTTTTTGCCACGGATCTCAATTGTCTATTTTTCTAAGAGCCAGCCATGCTGGTCGATTCTTACCCATAGTTTTGTTATACCAGTGATTATTATTAGATTGCAAAAATTGGGATTTTTTTTTAAACCTTTTTGATGCCTTAAAACTATGATTAAAAGATCCATGTAATCAAAGTTTATCACTGTTTTTGCACACTTGTTATCCTTCCATTTAACTATAGTTATTTCGTTCTTTTCGTCAAAACAGTAGCCATAAGAATCACGATTTTTTCTTTCCAATATTATATCAGGAATTAAAGGGCAAGAAGCTGTTCTATTGTTCCTAATTGTGCACGTGGCTTTGAATCCTTGTGTTTTTAATTCGACTAGCAGATCATAAGAATTGCAAAATTTGTCAAAATTGATGATGTGGCTGTTAGGATCAGTTACTGGTTGTAACATAGAGCTACTTCTAGTTCAATGGGTTGTAATATTTTTTTCACCACTCTTGTTCCAAGCAGTTCTTTTGGAGTTTCAGGAGTTAACTTATCCATATCAGACGGCAAAGCAGTTATATTAGACTATTTCCTAAGAAAACATATATTCTAACGCTTTTTTGACAGTCTGAAACACTTTACGCTTAGATATTTTGAAAGAAATGAAACGGGAGAAAAATGATATTAGCTACTACTAACGCCCAGCGATCTATTTATAGATCAGCATGTTTAAACTTACATTTTAATAATAAAAAGTTATTTTTCTAATATAAATAAGCCAGAATAATTAAAGAGGCATTGAAAATGTAAAAAACATAAAAAAAGAATCACTTATTTTTAATTTTATTTTTCTGTTGAATGAAATATCGAAAATTGCACTTTGAAGCTTCAAAATGGCGAACATCAGATGCTAGCTGTTGGACTACTTTGGGAAAGAATGCTACAAATCTCATTTAGGGGTGCAGCCATATGTGTAAGGAAACGAGTAAATGTCAATATGAAATGATTAAAAGATATCATTTTTAGGGAGTTTTGATTGCGAGGTGATCTATAAATAGATCACTGGGTGGTAACGGGTTAAAACATTTTATACAGATTAATATATTTCAGTAAATAAAAAGCTATCAGAGATAAAAACATCAATAAATGTAGTAATAAAAAATTAAAATAAAATTTCTTGTTCTAAATTTATAAACCCATTTCCATTCTCTAAGATTTTATCTCTCAAATACAAATTATTAAAATTGTATATAATCATATTTTCTAAAATTTGGATTAACATTTACAATAAGACAACATAATAAACTTGATAAAATATAAGTACAGATAATCTGATTCAAAATTCTAAGAACTTTTTCTTACTTTATATTTTTATTATAAATGCAAGTTATTGAACACTAATAATTATAATGGAACAAAAATATCACATTCTTACAAGATAAATTAGAAAACAATTACAAATAATAGAAATTCAGGTAACCACTGATAACATAATAGCATAGCATGAATAAATTCTTACTTGAATAATATTTAATAAAATCCAATCCAAGATGAGCCAAGCTAATATGTGGACTAAGTACACAACAAAAGGATCCCAACCAAACAGAATGTTGACAGATAATGCTGCACAACCTCCAAGTACCATGCACTCAGATAAAGGTTCAAGTACTATTGTATATGGTACCATGGCAAATCTCAATTTAGCCCATCTAAAAAATCAAAATTCCCTTTTAGTTTTCAATTAATACCGCAGTCTTGTAGCAATAGATTGTTTTAGGTGCATACAGACTCCCAAAAAAACTAATTCTAAAAGTTTAAAGGAATTTCCTAGGAGGTATTGACATTCACACATTTGAAATTATGTTAGTAATTTTCAATATATTTTCAAATGCAGAGTGAAATATTAGTGAAAATTAATATAAATACTGATTTAAGTTACATTTAATAATGATGACTTCAAAAGCATTACATGATACTTCATTACATGATTACTCATACTTCATAAGAAAAAACTCAATTCAAGTATTAAAACCATTTTTTTTTTTTTACATTCACTTAAATATTATGTTTTTAGAATATTGTTTTCATGGTTTCTGCTTATTAATTTATTGAAAACTTTAAAATGGATAGAAACAATGTTAAAAATCAAAATATTTAAAAATTAAAATTATTGGAAAAAATTATTTTTAAATTATCTTTTAACAGATCACGGCTCTTCAATGAAAAATAGTTTTTCTTCAGTTTAGTTTGATTTTTTTATAAACCATTAATCATGTATATGTAAGATTAAAATTTATTTTTTTTTCCAGCAGCCTTATATTTTAATATAGATTTTTTATTTTCTGAAGACAGAGAACAACACTTATTTTTGCAATTAATGTTAATTTGTTAATTCTTTCAGTTTCTCTGCAAGAATCAATCACAAAATTTTCAAGTTTAACAATTTTAATAACCTGACCTTCCACATATGTGGTCCCTTTTTGTTTTTATTCATTTAAATGTAATTTAATAATTTGATTAGGCAGCAAAACTAAGTATGCTTGCTAATTATAATATTAGCAACACTGCTTATGTCAATGATAGAATATGTCTAGAATGAAAGAATAGCAAAAGTAAATTAACTCCATAAGTGACAACAATTTCATTTATTTGTAAGTAACTTTAAAAGAAAGAATCTAAAATATTTAATAAGATCAAGATGGTCTTCAATAGAATTTTGATAGCAAACAAATGAATTAGAGAATTCAAATTTAAATAAATGACTTAAATCATTCAATAATTTTCTCTCACTCCTATAAGACAACACAATATTCTTAAACCATTAATTTTAGATGCATTAGATAGATTTTAGATGCTTGTGACAGAGTATTATTATAATGTATTAATTTCCTTGTAATTATCAGTAAAAGAATTTGTGATCTAAACAAATTCAATCTTTATATCAGCAAACACTTAATTTTTTTTTAAATTTTTTTTAGATTTTTCTCATAAATATATGAAACATTTACAGTAAAACTTATATTTGAAACAACAATTCTGTTTCTTTTTTTTTTTTTTCAATATTATTCTAAAGTAAAGACAAATTAAGAAAAAGATTACACTTATTCAAATCAATATTATATTTCAACCAATAAATTAAATTAAACCAAATAAAATAATTAAAAAAATTACTTTGAATTGAGAGATATTGTATTACATAAATGATAATTAAAAATTAATACTAATGAACGTTTTTTAATTTTAAAACTACATAAAGGAAGAATCTACAAGCTTTTTCTTTTTATATAGTATACTGAATAATTTGTTAAAAATAACCTACTATTTCATAATTACTTTTCAACTTTAATAAAATCAACATAAATGCAATATTGTTGATGCTTTATGTAGTCTTTCTCAAGAATATATTTGAAGCACATAATTTTAATGCTTTTGACTTACATTAACATGTGAATAAAATTATATTTAGAAGAATAAAAAAAATTAGTCTTGGCAATTAATTTTTCGACACCTCATTTTTTAAATAAATCTCAAAACCAAAAAAATATGGATTTAAATTTCATCTAAACATTCAAAAAATGTTTAGATGAAATTCAGAATTTAAAAGTAGTTAATAACTTGTAAAAGACAATGTTAATCATAATAACTGAATTTATTATTTTCCCACCTCAAGCATCAAAAGTATTTTAAGACCTTCTTAAATTAATGATTTTTTTAAAATAGAATTGAGAAAATTTTTAATTAAAAATACTCACATCAAATATATTAAATCAAAGTAGTTTTTCTTAAACAAGTTGATAATTTGCATTAAAATGAAACAGTTTTAACAATAAGTTGCTAATCTTTATAAACATTACATTGTTACATTCATTTGAAATATTATATATATATATATATATATAAAGTATAAATATCTAAATCTTGAAACTGAAATAATTTTTAGGATATTATATTCACCTGGATACCCGACTATTGAAATTTGATATTTCACAAAGACCAGAATTTTGCCAAGCTGGCTGTGAACTGATTCTTAACGACCAACCCCTGAAAAGAAATTAAAACTTGTTAAAAAACATAATGGATAAAAACCACAGAGTTTATGATTTTCATCAAAGAAGAATTTTAAAACTAGCCGATTTCAAATAATCTAGTTGCTAGTAGATTTCATGTAATCTTAATTTAAATAAGCTCAGGAAAATTAATTTTCCTTGAACTAAGCTTTTTTTATTAAAAACTTATTTTATAAAAGTTCAGCAGAACTGTTTTTTATTCGAAATAAAAAAAGTTTTAACTGAATTTGTTTTAAAATGTTTAAATAAAAAAACTAGTGCAATATTTAAGTATTCTTAATATCTTACAAGTAAAGAAAAATTATAGAAGAATCTAGAACCATAACAAGAATTAGAAAATGCATAAGCCCAGATGTTTAAGAATATCTTTTCTTTCTGCAACAATAACATTTCTGTTAATATAACTGTTTTAATGGAGAAAATCATGTAACATGTTAGTTCATTATTAAGTCACTTTTTATCTAGTTATTATTATTATTATTATTATTTTTTTTTTTTGAAAAAACAAGCTTCTGAATGATTTTTTTAAAAGCTATTAAAATTGTATAATTGCATATCATTTTCTTCTAAAATTCTCATTCTGATTTTGTGAAATATATAAATAAATACATCACATACCTATCTGTGAATGATTTGGCAAAAAAGAAGTCTTCAGCTAAATACTGGCCAAATGCTTTTATGCCTCCAACTTCATCTAACAGCTTTTTCCTCATCAATGCAGACATCCCTGTAGGGCAGTTAATTCTAAATAAATCAGCAGCTAGATATATTCTAGCATGGGAGGTCCCAAAATACACCTGAAAGTGCACAAATCGTACAAAAAAATGACATTTTACTAATTAAAATTAATAAGTTCAAATATCAAAATATAATACAGTAATATAAAAAATAACAAAAAGGTTTTTTTTCTTTTTTTTTCCCCCAATTTAAATGATCACAAAATTACAAAAGACTTTTCATTACTCTTGACTTATTTTAAATAAATTATGCTATTAATACTCATATTTCTTTTTAACACACATGCAAAAGGTGATAAAAATTCATTGCCTTCCAAGTGAATGATCAAATCAATATGGTTTAAGTTAGACTATAAATTAGTCATGAGATACTAATATAACTAATGTTTGCAGTGAAAACAAGATGAGGCAGTTCTATCAACACAAAACTGTCAAAACAGAGGCAGCACTGTTATTCATTTTACAATTGGCACAGGAGTTCAAAAATTCCAAAATAGTATAATGCACACTATTTTGGAATTCTGCTCATTTTAAGAATTGAGAAGTGATTTCTTTTAATACTTTCTAAAAAGTTCTTGGTGTATAACTACTAAGAGAAGAGAAAAAATAAGTATGCAATCATCTTTTTCCACGTGTGCACAGCTCCATTAAAACGAATGTTTTTGATTTTCCCAATACTATATTACTGGGAAATGCATTGGAATGTGGTTGGAAGATTAAATAATTTTGTAATGGAGAAGAATCATCAAGCATTCAACATTCCATATTGTGGTATAAAACAGCAATGTTTAAATAATTTCAAAATAAAATGTTTTTCCCAAATTGTAATATACCTCCATAGTTAGGTATGTTTTCACTGGAAGTCATGGTTTGCTTATAGATAAAAGAAAACCCGTTTTATTCAAGGACTTTTCAAATAAAATTGCTTTTTTTTAAAAAATTAAAATGTTTTATCCTTTTTTTATTTTGGATTGAGAGCTTAGATTTTGAGCTCAGACTCTAACACAATGTATTTTATAATTAGGATCTTGAAATACTTTTAAATTGTCTCATTCAGTTTGGATTTATGGAACTGCTTAAAAAAAAAGGAACTAAAAGAATGTCAAATTATAAATGTTAGCAAAATTCCAACCTTCGACAACTTTACTTTATACTAGCACTTTAGAATTATGACCCAAGGATTCTTATAATTTATCACTTCTGAGAACAAAAATTTTGGCATAGTAATATCCAATTGCCTTGTCAAAAAGTTTGATTTTGTTTTTAATAGACTTTGTATGAATAGCAAGAAATTTTGGATGGAATGACACTAACTGCATTGCATTAATATTATTTTCAAAATTACAAACAAAGATGAAACAAATAGTTTCAATGCTCATTGTATAAAAAAATCAGCATCAAAATACCAGACATTTTGACAATAAGTAACTTAGAAATTAACTGCATATTAGAGGAAAATTAGTAAATTAATTACTTTTTCCATCACAGCAGGAAAATTACTTCTATCACATGTAAATGGCATTTGGTGAACAAGGGCCACATTATCAGTCATAGCACAAACCATCTCCAGTAAAGTATCTTCTCTCACTATTTAAATAGGAAATGCTCAGATTAAGAAATATATATATAAATATTTTAATACTAAATAAACTAAAAAAATGCTATATTTTATAGGTATATAAAATTTAGTACCATAAGTCAAACAAATTGACAATATTTGTATAGTCAATTTACAGCTTTACATAAGTACAGGCATGAAAGAGATCTATTATAGTTCAAATCTTTTCCAAAGCCACAATAAGCATTCATTCCAAATGAGGAAAATTATGACATTAACATGTTTATTTGATGAAATGTAGATTACTGCAATAAAGATTCAGACATAATTCTATTTTGATCAATTTAAAATATGGAAACAATGAAATAAAAAAATCTCCCACTCATGTAAAAATTTATTAAATACATCGAACAACCATGTGTTAGGAGAGTGCTCAATACAGTGGAAGGTTGATCCCAACAAATGCTAAACAATAGGAGATGTAAGGTAAACTTTTTCATTCTGCATGCACACTTTCTCCAAAATGAGTATGCAGGGTTCTATTTCTCTCTTAATGACATGCAGTTCATAAAATGTCTTCAATAACCATCATTAGGTTGCCCTCTCTATAGTATCAGGGAAGGAGGAAATTTCTGCATGTGCACACTCAAAATATAGCTTTATGTCATTAAAAAATGCAACTGAGAATATTGAGAAACTAAAGGAGCATAACTTATCTTGTATGTTGCATGGATTCAAAGATATAGGATTACAACCAACTATTCCATGATGCACAACCTTCTAAAAATAGCATTCGTAACCAACTTTCTCATTACTGAATTTTTTCACTTAGTAGTTAAAGTACATATATTATTATATTATTACTTTTATAAAAAAAAAGCTTCCTGATTTCCAATGCTAATTTTAATAAATTTGAATCAGGAATTATTAAATTTAGAAGATGCATCAAAATTTAAATTGATCAAATACTCAAGCAAAATCCATTTTTTTTTAAAATCATTTATGAAACTTAAAATTAGGAATTGTGTGATTATAATTCAATACATGTAATTGCATTGAAAAACTAATATTAATCAACTTATTTCTGTTAATCTTTCTCTCAGATAATTTAGAAAGATAATATAACAACTATTTTTTAACCAAACATTGCACTTCAATTTAACTTTGGAAATTTATAATAAATTATACAGAATCTTTTTCGTTCTCTTTCACAACCAAAGAATATATAAATAATAAAACAAAATTTAAACTCATTTATCTCAATACAGCAATTTAAATTTTTAAATATATTTACGTTATGTGCTTTTACTATTAATTATATACATTTTTTACATTTTCTACTTTTATACAGAATAATTAAATTCAATATCTAAACTAATAAATTTAATTATTTAAAAAAAGTAGGTTACTAAATTTTAAAACTTCTTTACTTTACTTCAGTAACAACAAAAGAAAATGGGGAGTTAGAAGAATATAAAATGAGTTAAAATTGTATCTCCAATTTTTGAAATTGTTTTACATTTCCCTTCACACAATATCATTTTGAAAATTTAAGAATACTGATACAAGAACACAAATTTCATAAATTATCTAAGTGGTATTCTCTCAAAAGTTTGTTTACAGCTCTAGAAATCTTTCACAAATAAAGGCAGACTTAATCTTGACAAAACTGAAACCTTTAAGTAAGACTATAAAGAATAAAAGAGGACTAATTGTATTTTAGAGAAAAACTGTATCATTATATTTTGTCTATTTATAAAAACCAAACAAAAAATACTTCACCTCAATAAATTCAGATAATTTGTATTTTATTTATTATTTTTTAAATTCCTATGGCTAAAAATTTTTAAAAATTCAAAAGTAATTTATTTCTTTAAAAAGTTACCATAAGCTTTTTCAGTAGTGACTTAATTGTGATATATTTAGAAATAATTCAAATTATAAAATATTTCAATTTGTAAAAAAAATATAAGAATAACTTCATTACAGAATACTGTTTATATTTTTTGACACTTTTTTGTTAAGTTACAAACATAAATATGCATTATAAAATATACGAACTATCAATGCACAAACCAGTAAATTTAACATTTAATTAGACATTTATACAGTAATATAAACCTAAATTAAAATATACTTTACTAATGAAAGCTCAAATAGATGACAAAATCTAATTCGTTGTTAAATATTAGTTCTTTTATACAAGCATTTTTATAGCAGCAATTTATTATTGAAATTTATGAACAATTTACTATCATTGAAGTAAATTATGTGATTATTATCAGGGCACAAAATGGGAAGTTGGAAACATCGAATAAGCAGTAAGAATAGAAATGTGATAGATAAATTTTTACATTGTCATTTTTATGAATAAAAATGACAATGCAAAAATTTCAACATAGTTTGAAATAGAATTTAAATGCAATTTTTAGTTTTCAACATATAGTAGAGCTATAGGATTCCAATAAGACTTTTGCATTAAAGATTAAAAAAAATTACAATTAGCTTTTTCTCAATAGAAAACATGAATATAAACAAAATATCAATATTTGCATACTTCTGATTCCACTATCTGAGACTAGAATAAGATCATATTTTGCTGCTTCATATCCTGGATTCATGTTATTTATCTTTGGATTCACACCCACTTTTGGGGCACCTGGAATATATTAATCAGTGGATACATTTTTTCATTTTATAAAAAATAAAATATGTTAATCATCATTTCTTTTCACTAGTAAGAACTGAAGTCAAAGATTGCATTGATAATGTGACATTATGTTTAAAATTAAAAAAACTTACAAGACAAATGAATTCAAGCATTCTAAATTAAATTTTACCTGTAAATATACTAGCATCTATTTCTGGGTGTTTTTCAATTAATTTTTTAACAAGCATAATGGAAGGATCACTTTCATCTTCTATACAAAACAGCAATTCATACTGAAATCATGAATTATAATTAGTTCTCCAAAGAGTGTAGAAATAAATAAGATGCAGTCTTGTGTAAAAAATCGAAGTCAAATAGAAAATTTAGAGTACCAAACAAAAATCTGGTCATTTCAAATTAAATGCATATTTTTGTTTAAAAATAATTTGGCAATACAAAAATTAATAAACATTTAGTAGTTTTTATTCAAAGATTGGAATAACATTATTGATGCAATAAAATAAACCCTAAAGCAATGTTAAGAATTGAAATTATTTCAATTTTTTGATTCTAACTCATTAAATTTTTGTAAAATAAAATAAACATATAGAGCTGATATATATTTAATTACTTTAATTTCACATCAGAATGGTTACTTTTAATACATTTAAAAAATAAGTCATTTAATAATTTTACATAAAACAAATGAAAAGTTGAATTGTTTAAAATTATTTTTAAACATATTTACTAATTTCTCAACAAGAAATCTGAGCTCATAAAATACATTTGACTGTCATAGGTAAGTCATTGCATTGAAGTATTGACTAAATATTAAGAATGTGATCTAATTATATGCTTTGGAGTATTCTAAATATTACTTCAGATAGAAATATTGATTTTGAATATACAATCATGATAAGAGTGGATTTAAAAACACAAAGGTCATTCTAAATTTCATTAACATTCTCACCAACAGAAATCTTAGAAAATGAATGTCACGTTACAAGTTACAATTTTAAAAATCACCAATATACTTTCAAAAGTAAAATTTAACATGCTTTAATGTTTTGAAAATGAAAATCAAATTACCAGATAATGAATGAATCACGATTTTATGGACTAAAATAATTCTAATACATATTAGGAATGTTTTATGAGAATTCTTAGAAAAATTTTTCTGAATAAAATTCTTATATTATCAATAATAATAAAAAAAATACAAGAAATGGAATTAAATCATTTTAAGCAAAAATGAATTTCTTAAGCATGCTAAACTTAATTTTTATGTTACAATAAACTAATTTTTTTATTGATAACATGAATTTTTCAGGGAGACTTATAATTCTTTTAAAAACTTGAGAGAATTCTGAAATTTCATTTTCTTCACCTTTGACATTTTATTCATTTGTCAAAAAACATTTTTAAGCAAACCTAAGTTCTGAATAATTGTTAGATTTTGCAGTTATGAAAAGAAATTATTTAATATGAAAATTTTTTTAAAGATAATAAAATATTTTTTACTTGTGATTTATTATTGACTTAAAGCTGAGTAATTTGTTAATATTTAAAGCATTATAATATTATCAAAGGGCAATGAATATTCTAGAAACTGCCATCACACTTTATTAAGTCAAAATAAATAATTAAACTTTAGCAATTTATTTTGTTAATACATATTTAAAATGAATAGCTTAATTATACAGATTAAATTTTTATTTTTCAAACTTGTCAAAACATCTTAAAAAAACCTTAAATTAAGGAAACAAAATATCTTCAATATCACGCAAAAAACAATTGTATTAAATGCAATTGTTTTGCTAGGTAAAAATTATTTATATTCCTCAATAAATAAAATTAATACATGAATTCATATAACACATGTACTTATACATACGCAGTAGACGCTTGGTTTTACAAACCTCTAGCTTTCAAACATTAACAAATTTTATGAAATAGCCTATTTCTAAAGAGGTATATTATTATAAATAGGTAAAAGGAATCTAAAGAGGATCTCATAGACAAATTTTATTTCTCATTAATAAATTTAAAGTAATTTCTCAAGCAAAATTTTGAAAAATCTTTTTAAGACTATTCTTTTAAAATGAAATTTCTTCAATCTTTTGCATTTTATGGCTGAGCAACTTAAAGAATAATAACTCTTTGGATTGTGTATAGATAACACTGCTAATATCGAAATCATAGATATTTTTTTAAGGGATTTGTGTGGATTTCTCCTGTTTAACTTCCATCTTACAACCCATGCATAATGATTAGTTTAGAGTGAAAAATTGTAAATTTGACTCGCAAGAAATAAGGATACTGTAGGAAAGAATGAAATCTACATCATCACAGGCTCAATGTCTATAAATGAACAAAGCCAAAGATATTTAACCAATTACTTAAGTAAAAATGAGTTAATCTATGAACTTCAACTAAGAAACTCATGGTTGCTCAAAATTTCCTTCTTAGGATTTCTTAAATATAAACCCTGATGAAATTTGCATGCAAGAAGTTAGAGATCGAATAATTGAGAATAAAATGAATGAAAATAAAGTTTTAAATGTCAAAGAAGAAATAGGTGAATAGTGCTTTGATTGCCAGCAGAACAAGCAGATGAATGGATATCAAGAGAGAGGTACTCTATTGAATAAAAAAAAAATTTTTCTACATAAAAAATGGAATTTTTTTCTTCAAATTTTGTATTTTTTTTATTATCACAAACTGTACTTTATTTGTAAAAAAAAAATTAACTTTAAAATCTAACATTTATTTTCCTATTTTATGAACTTTTTTTTTTTTTTTTTTTTTAAACAGTTCCTTCAAGTTACAAAAACAAGCATCTATATAAAGACAAGCATCCATAGTATGTATATATTCTTTACAAAATTTTATTTCTTATGCACTAAAAAAAAGTATAAATGTTTCCCATACAGTTTTCAAATTTAACTGAATTCTTTTCTTATAAGATTTGAAAAATAAAGATAAAAACCTTAAAATTGAAAAAGTCAATATTCAAATATTTATCACAGTATAAATATTTAGATATGGTTAAGAAATTTAACATAGTGTAAAATTTTACATCAAAATCATTTATGAACATGTTTTTACAATTGAAAAAACTTACTTTGGGGTAATTCATAGTAAAAAAGGATTCCAAATTTGTATATAGATTTTGGTCCACTCCAGTCAAAGGCTTTAATATGGAAACACCTGGCAATGGAACTTCGGGAGATGGCAGCTGGCACTTTTTGTGTAATTTAAGCTTTCTGCAAAATATTTCATAAATGATTTAAACGTATGAAACTATGTTAAAATACTTGTTCTGCCATAATAAAAGCAAGAGTTTTTTAAAAAAATTAAAGATACAATTCCATCATACCCCCTTACAATAATCCTCATAACAAACAAAAAAAAAAAAAAAAAAAAAAAAAAAAAAAAATCATAATTACTGATGCAAATACAACTTATAAATAATTATAATTAATTGACAAAACTTATTCACAGTAGAATTTTCGAAACTGCTTGCCAATTGCTTTGATGATTGATTGTAAAGATAAACTAGAATAGTACCAAATTAAAATTGGGGCAGATTATAGTAATAATAAAAAAATGAAGGAATACAAATTATATATATATATATATATATATATATATATATATATATATATATATAAGATAAAATAAAGAACTAAAGAAACTTTACACCCTTCTATAATAAAAATTATAAACACCCTTATAAACTACACGAGGCCTGAGAGTAAGGAAATTTTTTCCTGATATTTTTTAGAAATTTCACAGAAATACATAATTAAAAAAAATTTATCACAGATTTAAAACTTTATAAAACAAAATGTTTAAAATATTCATATATAAGAATTAAAAATCTCAAGAATTAGCAATAGTTAAATATATCAATAGCAACAAACAAAACTGAAGGACATTAAAAACAAAAAAATGTGTAATGTCTTTTATGAGAATAAATTTTTTAATTGAATGTCTTAACTTTCAACTCTGATTGCTTACTGTAGTACATTTTTATTTTAATATTTCTAAATGCAATTGCTGCATTATAAAAGCAATAATTTCTAATTCAGTTACATCATTTGAAAATATAAGAGAAAAAGTTTCTGTGTATCATATTCATTAATGAATCATCTTCTCTAATGACTTTATTCATTGTTTTACTTAATGTGATAATTACTTCAGCTTTGATTACAGTATCTTCCCCAGCAGTATTGTGCTTTGATTTTTTCATACATTAAACCTACCCAGTACTTAGATTTTTAATACAATGCATTTCTTTAAATGGAAATAGTGTATTGTTAACACTTATAAAAAATATTTTTCTTATTTACATATATTTCTTTCATAAATACAGAACTGTTTCTGAGAAATTTTCCCTTCTGTTGACAAATGCTTTAACAAAAGTCTGATTATAGAAGACAGCATCTTTACTATAAAAAAATTACAAAGCAATATTTACATATATCATAGTGTCATTACTACAAACATTTAACGGCAAAGTCCCACCTTCATAGGTACAAGGAAAATACTCCCTTGCATTTCACAGAAATTTTATTCATAAGAAGAATCTCAGTACAATTAACTGAATAAATTTTGAGTCCTTTTTCAAATGCCCCAATTCAAAGGAGACAAATGCCTAAATAACATGTGCAATAGGAAGCTAATAGAGCAAATTTTTAAGTTATAACGTAACTTTTGCAGTTTGAGTGTTTTATCCATAGCTTTTTAATAATGACTTTGTATTACAGAATATTTTAATACTGACTGTTCCATAAAAAAATTGTTAGATTCAAACATTAATATGTAATAATTTTACACCTCTTTGTTCATGTTAATTTCTTTTTCTAAAAAAAAAAAAAAAAAAAAAAAATCTAAATATTTTATACAAGTCTATTGCAACTAACTCTACTAAATGTTAGATTCTGAATCAGCAAATAGCCTTCCACATAAGTAAAATTAATCAGCTTAAATTCTCTCTAAGTTATAAAAAATAGTATTTATTCAATCAATTCTAATGATAAGTTTCTTTCATTCGGTTCACAATTTTAAATAATTAAATTAACTTTTGGTATATTCACAGATAGTTATATAAATGATTTTTTTTTAAACTTTTTAATAAAATATTTACACTGTTAACTTTAACATGCTCTTAAAATGACGGTAATAAATGTCTCCCCCCACCATTTGTTAAGCCAACTGTACTCATTATTTGCAAATTAAAATACTCTGATAGTTTAATTACCAGTTTCACTGAAGTATAGAGAAATATTAACTCTGTATATTCAATTTTTTCTACATGTTTTTGAAAACTTTGATATTGAAATAAAAAATAACATTATTGATCATAAACTTTTAATTAAATGAATTTATATTTTTGCAAGATATATATATATATATTAATTTTTTATTATTATATTAGCTTGTGTCTCCACCTTAATAAAAGTAACTTAAAAGCCAACTTTTTCTAAGATAAAGATTAAATACTATTCAATTATACTTTTAATTATGAACAGTTCTAAAAAATAAATATTTTTGTTGTATTTAACAAATTAATAATTTGAAGCTCTCAACATAGAATAAAATTGAAGTTCAAACATCTTGACTTTCATAACAAAATTCAAATCTAAAAATAACACATTAACGCTATCAGATGGTTCAGATTTAGAACTTAATTTTTTAATTATTGAATAGAATGAACACATGTGCAAGATAGAAAGATTAAATTATTTCTACTTACACACCAATGTTAAAATCTTGATAGTCCACTTTTTAATTAGAAAATATGCTATATTACACAATAGTGCGTGTGAAAACAGTTTTTCAAATAATTTAAAAAAATAATTATAAATTTTAATATTAAAAACTAGACATAATATGAAACAAAACTTTTTTAATTAAAAAAGCTTTTAGAGAAAAACATTAATTTTATTCAAGTGAAGTAATTTTGAAAATTATAAAAGGTAAAATTTATGTTATTTCACCAAATAAAATATTTATAATAAAACAATATATTGCTTTTATTTCATACTATAAAAATGTCTCTTCAATATTTTAATAAAAAACAAAGTTTCCAGATAAGGATTATTTAACAATCAAAGAAATTTAATAATTGGTTATTATAATATATAAACTTAACCTTTGTAAACATGCAAGTTAAAATATTATAACAAAAAAAATACTAAAATATTATCCTGTCAACCCTTTTTTTTTGAGAAAAAATGTTAACAAATGTTTAAATATAATGACAAAATAATTTTGGATGATTTTAAGTAATATATAGATAAATACAAGATACACTAGATTTTGCATTTAAATTTTTTAAAACGTACAGAAACTGTCGTCACTGAAACAAATAGTTAAGACTATTTTCAATTCATATTCTACTTTTTACATTGGCATGGTTACAAGAACTTGAATCATAAATTTAAACATCTTTGAACTAAGGCTGAGAAATATAAAACATGAGCTTTTGGAATTGATCAGGCAGTGCTATCATTAAACTGTAATATCTGGCATTAAGTAACAGTCTTTGAAACTTTTTTTTAGCAGAAACGGTGTACAAGATAATACACAAGTACCCAACAAAAGTAATATAATGGTAAAATTGAGATTGCTCATTCCAATTATTTTACAATTTCGAAGTATTTATGAATGACTACTGCCATAAAAATTTTCTAGCTAAAGTAGCAGTGAAATATTATTAACAGAAGTAAAAATCATTTCTAAATTCATTCAAGTTTTTTTTTTTTTAAATGCAACAATTATTGAATAAATACTCAAATCTGTATAACCCAACAAATATTTTTTGACCAATGAATAAATATAATTACATTTTACGTGGAATGAAAGAGGTAAACTATAAATTCATCACATTTAGAAACTTCAGATTAATACTTTTTATGTCTTCCATATACCATTCTACTTCTAAAATGGCATGCTTGTACTTTCATAATGTATAATATATAGCTCTAATTAGCAATTAAAGTAATAAATATAAACCTTTAAAAACTCAAATGGAAGTTATTTTATATGTTAATTCTCATTCTGATTAAATACATTTAATATAAATATCTATTAGTATTTTATTAGTCATAGAAAATACAAAATTATATAAGTATAAACAACTCAGATCAATCTAATTTTGTCAAAATAAATATAAAATATGATCCTAGATTTAAATACCAACAATTTGATTTAAAATCAGGTTGACATGATTAAACTTAGTGTAAATTAGTTCTCAAAATACAGTACAGTAAATGAAACACACATTTATAGCTACTACATAATATAAAAATATGCAAGAAACTCCAAAACAGAATTTTTCAGCAGGAATAAAAGTAAATACAATAAACAAAGAAATTAAAAGCATAGGTAAGATCATTCACAACATTCTAATCAAATAAAAATTGACTGCCTTCAAATGGTGTTACATTATACAATATGACAAACAATAAAAGCCAAGATTAAATATTACTTAGAATATTAAATCAGATTTTGAAAGTATTCATAAGGTATGAGGAATTTCCTAGTAAAAAAGACACTGTAAGAAATTTAATTCATAAAAATAGAGTTAAGAAATTTATCATTTTGAAACAAATTTGCCTTTTAATCATACTTAATTTCAGTTAAGATTGAAATGTGAGCAATTTAAGTAAATATAAAAGTAGCCCTTAATTCACAGAAAAAATTAAATAATTCACTTATTAATCATAAATGGATGTTATTGAAAAACAGCTGAGGAAATATGTATACTTAATGTTGAAATGATATTAAGTAAATTTTTCCAATACAAATACAAAATAAATAATTATAAGCAAATTTGTAACAGTTCACTGAAATTTAGCAAGATTAAAAAACTCTTAATTTAAAATATATAGTATGTTAAATAATTTAACAAAACATTTTTTAACATACTATACTTTTTAAATTAAGAGTTTGTAATTCGTCCGAAATATATGTACGCGTAAAAATCTGGGACAGAAAGAAAATGAAAGTATACAAAATAACTCCATTTGCATCCAATCTTAAGATTTTATTAGAAGGAATTATCACAGTAATTCTGAGAATTACGATTTAAAAGTTAAAATGACATATTAAAGACTATGGCAGCAGTGCCGCGAAATATGAATTAATTAAGTTACTGGCCGTACTTATTACCCAAGAAATTAAAGTACTAAAAATATCCAGATGATTTTCATTTATCAATTGTACTACATATTAATAGTAGTTAATATTTAGAAGTCAAACAAATAAAATAAAATATACAAATATGTCAGAGGGATGAAAATATATTCATCAACAAATCACTTTCACTTAAAGAGAAAAAGAGTAGGGAGAGTTTGAAGCGATCCCGTTTCGTCACGGATCGCAGAGAAAATGAATCACAAAAATTATCTTAGGATAATTTGATTTTCTTCAAGGGGGTGTTAAGTACATATGTACTTAAATTAGAGTGACAGGGACCTCGCCCACTTCACGCTAAGCCTAGTCTTACCTTAAAACATGCAAACCTTGTAACCCCATTCTAACAACACCGGTATGATCAGCACTCAACCGGCATGCCAAGCGTTGGGATAAACACGGCGATCAGTGAGATAATTTTAGCAAAATTTATCCACATAATAATTAATGAAACATAATAACTTACCCGTTTAATATTGCGATTAAATGTAAAATCCAGACAAAACACCAGCCGCCAAAGATAAATATTGCAAATCCATAAAGGGTGTAAAAGAGTAGAACCCGAACCATTTCGGTGTCCCAGCTTCTTCGCTGGATAGGAATGAAAGGAGTTGCCAAATGACTGTGTAAAACTTCCTCCTGATATTTAGTCAGATATCAGACTAGAGAATCGAGGCACGCCAGTAGCAGTAAATCGATATTCTTTATCAGTTCAGATTATGATTCGTTTCTAAAAACATTCTGAAAAAATTGTGATAAATAATTATAAAAAGAGAAATTCACATTCAATAGATATCTTCTGTGAGATAATCTTTTAAATGCTTAAAGTATTGATAAACATAAATAGAACTATAAGTAAAATTTTGCTATTGAATGGTTTCTTCCAAAGTGAAGACGTTTCGAAATTTTTTTTATTATAAAGCAACCTTTTTAAAGTTTTTACTTATCGGAAAAATTAGGAAAAGTAATTTTTAATTTACTTTGGTATTAAATCATATTTCAAGAAATGCTTTCATATTTTCCATATAAATACAAATTATTAATTTCATACAAGTTTTGAAAATTATTTAACATAAGTACTATAATGCAATGATAATATATTCCAAGTAATAAAAAAAATTAACGATGTGAAATTTTTTCATTGAGGAATTTCTTCATATCATTGGTAAAAATGTAGAAATTTTTTTAAGACATATATTTTCAAAGATCATTTAGAAATTCAAAAAAAAAAAATTTTTGTGAATAATAATTTATAAAATTTTAAAGTAAATGTACATTTATCTAGCATTTTCCTTTTGCAATTGAAAAACTTGCCTTCTACAATGAACATTAATTTTATAGGAATATAAAATCAAATTTATAAACAGAATTGTTAATAATTTATTAGTATTTTGATTCTTAAGTAATTTTGTCATTTAATATCATATCAACAAAATTCATTATTAAATATATCATAATAATAATTTTAACTATACAGAATATGATATTCCAATAATTTATTACCTCTATGCTCTAATGAGCTTGATGCATTGAAAATGTCACCAGAGCAATGTTATTCTTAAAAATTATAAAATGATTTATTTTATTCCCCTCATTAAATTAATTCACCAAAATCAATTAATTTCCAAATATAAGTTTAACAACTTATAAGTATCTGATGACGAAGTATCTCAATTAAGTCATATAATATAATTTCCAGAGTGTGCTTCAACACTTGGAATGTACCAAATATTAATAGTAGTTTATTTACATAATACATAATTGTGTATGTTTACATTTAAATTTTGTAAAGGTGTCAAAATTATTTGTATTCAGAAATTTAATAGCAACTTATTTTTTGGTATGGTGTCAACAGTTGCAAGTCTTAAACATTTTGTTTTCCAAAATGCGATGAAAAATATAAAAGTTAACTATTTTCTTTTATTGAAAAACAGAGATAAAAACTTTCTTTTTAATTTTTGACTCGAAATAGCATCATTTAAAGACTTTTATTTTTTAGTTTAAATGTTTGACTGGATAATATTGTATATATTTGTTACATAAAATCTGAAAATTTGTATTTTTACGTTCTAATGACTTGCGGAGTTCTATGTAAAATCATTAGATTATTCAAAATTGTTTTATTAAACATATATCTATTTACAAAAATCTATTTACCAATTCCCAAATTATTTATTTTAATTGCTTTTAAGTAGAGGTTGTTAAATGTTAATTTCATTAAGATAATAAATTCCATTTTTTTATTATTTATAGAATTTTTGCAAGTTTATTTCCTTGTAGCATATTTCCTTCAATTTTAATTTTGAAATATTTTAAAATAAAAACTAATCAAAATTCTTAATACAGTTGCCCTGTTATTATACATCATAAGGCTCAGCGACTTAAAAATGCCACCTTTTTTTTTCCGATTTCTTATCCGGTTACTATTCTTAGAAAGAGTGGAATGGTGGCCATTAGTGTTGAAGATCAAAATTAATTTCTACATCACCTCAGTTTGTCGAAAAAAATTATCACCAAATGGTGCTATAAAAAAAATACTTTGCCCGTGATTATCTTTTGTTTATTTTATCTATAAAATTCATGGATACAAATGGATATCTATCTATCTATATATATATATATATATATATATATACTTATACGTATATCAGATGATAGAATAATAATAATAAAACAATAAAGAACAGTTGTTAAGTCCTTAAATGCTTTCCTCCAGTTAAACTAAAAATACTACTATTATAATAATAAAATTACATTTAAAAAATATCTAAAATCTAATAAAAATGAATTGCGTATTCCCAGAACTATTTAAAATATGATAAATAAATATCATTTTACTCTTGAAAGAGAAACAATATTACATAACGGCTTGGAATAGACAATTATGTATTTGAAATGACGACTTGAAGTAGTGTAAAATGTTGTTAAAAAGTGTATGTCTTAAGTATATTTGAATATTTTAGTTTTTAAAAAATTAGTTCATAATCTATCACAATATTATAGTTAGAGGATAGGAAAGTAAAATAAAATTATATATATAACTCTTTATTTGGAGATATTTACAAGAATTATAGTTATATTCAAAATGCAGAAAACTCTCTATTTTTATCAGAGTCGAGTTACAGATGGTAAATACTTAAACAAACTCCCACTTAACAATTTTTAGGATACTATAAATTGCAAGGTGGGAGATCTACAGTGAGATTTGTACCAATGAGTATAACCACACACTCGTGAATAGCGCTGTAATCAGGAAGTGAACCCTATATAAACCAGTTCAGAGAGGAAGTTTCAGAATCATGACGATCACATGCCGACTCTAGGAGGACTTTAGTAAGCAAAGATTGATAGGGAGACGAGTGAGAAGACATTTTGTACAATTAACCCGGTCTGGGAGGAGCCTCACTATCGGCTAATCGACACGACGTATTACTCACCATGTTGATCGTTTGGTATGTGTCATCAGAACATGTTGGGAGCTGTGAACATGGGATGGTACTTAAGTGCGGAGCACCGGGCTTAGGGCTACTAGGAAGATAACGAGACGAGAGGATCAAAGGGTCATGTGGCAAGCGCTCGTGGATCCCGTAGTGACTCATTCTGCGTTACACATAGTTGTAAGGGTGCCAGTTGTTCCACAAACCTTTAAAGGCGTCTTGCAGAAGTGAACCTGCGATCTAAGCACCCGTTTCGTGTATTGCCTTTAACACCGAAACATCGGTGACTCCATCTACAGTGGTGCCAACCCCAAGCGACGTGAACTGCAACAGACTGGTAAAACATGATGTTTAACGAGGAATCCTGGTTCGTTTTGGGTACTGATGATAACTGCGTGCGGATATGGAGAAGAACTGGTAAAATGTATACTTCCATCCTCATAGTCGCGCGACACATTGCCCATGCAGAAAGTGTAATGGTCTGGCGGCCATAGTCTATGATAGCCGGACCACTCTAGTTATGGTAAAAGGGACCTTAATGGGCTAGTATTATGTTGATGACATTTTTCGATCACACATGGATTGAAGAATAATGATTTTACAGGGACAATTTTCCAGCAAAATAATGCTTGTTCGCATACAACTCAAATTGGCCAAGACTTTCTATTTTATGTTCAAAATCTTCCACTCCCTGCCCATTCCCCGAACTGGTTCCCGATAGAGCGTGTTCGGTACCAGCTGAAACACTTGTTGCTACCGTATCACTCTTTACATGATATGAAGGTGTCGGTTCAAGATTTGTAGGTATACCTGTCTTAGGACAACATCAGACGTCTATCAACTCGTTGCTGGATTGTGTGGTGGTATGTATTGCAGCAGGAAGTGGTCCGAAGCACTATTGTGGTTGTACTCTAGTTGTATAATTCTACACACTGTATTTCTTTAATTGTCTTGCTTTAGGGATTAAGTTAATCACATATCTGTACCATTATATCTATTAAATTTTGTTTCGATCCCACGCTCCCTTCTTGGTGCTCTATTTTCAATGTTCCTGAGTGTATATTTAACGCATTTATTTTTCAAGGTGAAGCTTGAAAACTTTTAAAAAGTTGCGATCGAATTTCTTAATAAAATCAATTAGGACGCTTTAGCAACATTTAAATTTGAACTCACAATTATGTATTGATTATGTATTATAAATAATCTACAGTTAATATTTGGCAAGTGCCAAGTGTTGAAGTGAAGTCTAGCTATAATTTGATCCCATTAAGATAATTCACCAATATCAACCTACATTTGACAATTAATTGCTTTAGGTAATTTATTTTGGTGCGGGTGATAAAATTACCAAATTTTTCTACATTCGGCCACTTATTGCTCTTGGTGAGTTGTGACCGTAATGTTTACTTTAGCCGAGTAATTAATTGTTGATAAAAATTTTTGTTGTCCTAGAAAAACCTATGATATTCAATCTTCTCCCAATTTCCACATTCAATATTCGCGGTATTAGAGAATTTTTGAACGTTTTAGCTAATTAAATCATAATATTAAATTATGCATTATTTTTCTCTTTTATTATTTAAGGAAAAACAGAATCAAAAGTAAACATGATGCCAAAGGAGTTGCTGAAGTAAATTAATAAACTTTTATAATGATATATTTTATTACAAAAGTAAGAAAAAACATTTTCATTCAATAAGAGTTAATTATTTAAGACTAAAAGTTATTCAATTAATATTTTCAATGAAAAATTAGCTATTAATATATAAACATTAAAACAATCTTTCCTTTGGAAAAATATATACAAAGTAAAATTCAAATTTATTTTCCTCTTTAGATAGCGTTTATTCCATTTTTTTTTCTTTTGTTGTTTAAAGACTGACTCTCTGTGAGTAAAAATAAGTATACTTTTATAAAAGATATGTAAATATTTTTCAACATCCAAAAATAAAACTAATTGTATAGATAAGAGTTTACTTTTCTCTTTATCAATTAGTAAAGCAAAAAAAATTCAGAATATTTACATGCCAACCACAAAAAAATATGCATTTCAGTTTCTATATATATTTTTTAATTTAAGCAAATCCTCATTTTTGAAAATCGCCCCATCATTTTCACAAACGTAAATCAAATGTTGGAATATCATTATTGACGTCATTGACAAATTAGTATTTTCATTTTTCAGAATTAGAGCACAAGAAACATCTTTCTTTTATTGTGTGATATGACCATTGCAGTTATAATGTTGATGAAATTGTGAGTCTAATTGGCGATCTGTCTGCATTTGAAATCCTCTTTTAATGGATTCGCAATTTTGTTCATCTGATAAACGATTCTTCAGTGATTTCGTTAGCTATATTACCGAAATTTCTTTAAATAATTTAAGGACTTTGTAGTCCTTTATTTTTAATAACTGATTATACATCAGCTTGTGGTTAATATATTGGGCTTAAACTCATCTGATAGGTAGATTATAATTCATGTTCATTTTTACAGCAATCAAACCACTGCTTGAACAATAGACATTTTTTCAAATATACTGTAGAGACTGAACATTTTCCTTTTTTTAATTAAACGTCTTTTGGACAAACACTTCTTAAAGTACCAAAGAACTCATTAAGAACAAGTTATTTACTTTTTAAACGTGATACAAATAGGTGACGAAGAGAATTTTCTTTTCTGAATAAAAATTGTTAAAAGTTAAAGACAAAGAAAAGATATAAGGATAGAATAAAACAGCGAAAAAATCAAAAGATCAATAGAAAGCATAAACTGATTACCAGTAAGGTTGAATATGTTTTCAAACCATTCTTAATGGCGTCATGTAGCAAGATATGACGGCATATGTGCACTTCACAATTTGAAAAAAGCCATACGATTTTCTTATTCAAGTTTTTGGAAACGTACACCAAGCTTAAGTTGCAATTAATATTGCCAATCATTTCTCAAAAGTTTGGAGATTTTCAACAGAAATGATCCACAAACAAAAACAACTACAAATGACTGGTTTATTATTGTAGTGAGGAGAAATTGATGGCAACTATTTTTAGAAATTTCTAAGTACATGCTATAAGCTACTAGAGGTAAAATACTTTGAAAGCAGAAGGTTGTACCAAAAATGGTATAAGCAAGATGAATTGTTTACCGAAGGGGTGATTTTTCTGAAGAAAAACAGGGTAAAGTAGAATCGAATAATCTATATCAGTGATAGTTGATTTGATCTAATGAATTGTTCTAAATATAAGTATATTTAAAGAAAACGTGAACTAAAAGCCATAGATTTCTACCATGCGGTATTCGAATTTGTCACGGCATTATTTTTCTTTCTTTCTTTCCCCCCCTTTTTTTTTGTTGCCTATTTCTTACATTTTTTGTAAAGGTTTAGCTTTAAAATCTGTTACTGTTTCAGATTTATGCATGTTCTGTTCCGTGATATTTTAGGTATGGACTTTTTTTCAGAGACGAAAGATTTATTTCGCATTCTGTTGAGGTTTCGTAGATATAAAATGTTATTGGGGATCTTGAACTCATCAATTGGTTGACGTGATAAATAGTGCCATATTAAAAATCCCCCCTAATATTAAACCATTATAATGTGAGGAAATGAATATTCGAGTTTCAATAGCATATTAATGTGAAACATTCATATATATATATATATATATATATATATATATATATATATATATATAACATTACGATTTAATGCATACATACATGTATTAAGTTAGAACATTAATAATATTTAGAAGAATTAAAATATGAACAAAGGTAGAAGTATGTTATTAAATGTTACTTAAAAATTAGAAATATAGAAGTATAGTTATTATATAATATAAGAGACACTTAAAATAATGTAATGTAATACGAAGCATTTATTTAGCATAACAAACTAATGCTTAAAATGGGGCTCGAATCGGAATAAAAAAATAATTTTCTTTAATTTCATATATCAACACAAATACATTTAATCATGCACAAATACATTTAATCAGTTTATATCAACTACTTAAAATCTGATAGAGTGAATCGGTGGAATATTGTTGTATGAATCTGCGTGATTCATCCGAAAAATGTATCGCATGTACATAAAAATGTGTAAAGAGACCCCGAACCAAGTCAATTGTTCAAAAATAAAATCTCATGAAATATAAAATGGCATGAAAGTTTTGAGTCTTGATTAAGATGCGTCGCCACTTGATATGAAATCCTGATTTTTGGGCAATGACAGCAGAGAAACATAAGTTTCTAACGAAATTGAACGTAGAGAGAGATATCTAATTAGTTCAAGGAAAACAAATGAAATAGAATCCTTAGTAAATCAATTTCTTATGGCTCCTCGTTATGAGTAGTACAATAAGGGTTAATCACTCACTCAAGATTATTCTAGGAGAGTGAGGGTATTTAATAAACTAATTAGTTTCCAAAAACTTAACTTCAGGTTCTTGCAAAATGTGAGAAACAAAGAATTTTGTCTTGCAGAGTTTTCTATTAGTTTAATCCATGTTGCTCAGAGAGGGCTTGGTTTGTTTTACTTATCGTTGTTCATTTTTTTTTTTGTTTCACAGATTGATTGATTTGACTTGGATCTTCACTCTAAAGGAGATTTACAACCTCTACAAATATTTGCGTTAAAAATAAAACAATCAAACCCACTAATTGTTGAATCGGAAGCCACGTTGTCTGGATAATTTAATGACTGTAAATTGCTGCGACTAGGTTGTATGACATTTTTTCCTACTTCCTTTCTTATGATGTTTAGGCTAATGAAATGAAACATGTCATAATGATTAACTGTTGAGGAAATTTGATTATAACACTTATAGTGGGTGTCTTTCATCAACGAGAGAGAATAATTACTTTTGAATTTAATTTTAATCAGTACACATTTTATTTCACTAGCTTAACTAAGTAAACCACATTTTCTTTCCAACCAGGGTACAAGGGACGGAACAGACAGCCTATTAGGGCTTTTCCTACAAGAGACGGAACTGACAGCACTTTTTATATAATGGTTAACTTTATGTAAAAGGTTATTAAACAAATCATTTGAACATAGTTCATAAAATGATTCGGGGAAAATATATAAAGATGATAAGGGGAAATGAAAACTCAAAACATTTCAGGACTTTTTCATTTTTTACAGTCCTAGTTAAGGTATATATATATTATAATGTTGCAGGCGTGTGTATATTATAATGTACATGAATTGAAACAAAGAAATATTACATAAAAGTAGCATTAAGTAAGTTTTTAAATGGATATAATGTAATAAATAAATTATGATACGCTTAGATAATTATTTGACATGTGTGTGTGACAGAGGAATTTACATAAAAATGTGATCATTAGCCATCCGCGTTCATAGCTTTTTTTTCTGCATTATCAAAACCATATTTTCATTGTGGTTTTATAAAATAAGAAAAGATAATAAATATTTCGAAATATTTTCTATGATGCTGTTTAAATATATGATTGTGATTGTTTGACCAATAATCCTAAATGCAGCTCTAATGACAGGATGAAAATTTGAAATTCCTCTTTAAAAATGTTTGTGGAATGAACTTTTTTCGGTGACCAAGTCACATTTTCTATTATTTGCAGCTAGTAATAAGGAAATTTATATCATAAAAAAATTTATTGTAAAAATTGTCTTTTATTTAAAATTCACCAACAGAATGTAATAAAATCTCCAATTTATATATACATATATTCCTTTTTTTTTTTTTTTTTTTTTTTTTTTTTTTTTTTTTTGCCACTGAGGAATTTACAATTGAGAAAGTTCTTCTTGGTGAAACGGACGCTTATGTGGAGCACATGTGTGATACTTAAAAAAAAACTCTTACTAAAAAAAAAAACTTTTTTGTTCGTTATTTGAACGTCTTCATAATGCTTCCGTTATGGGTCAAGGGCTTACTGTTCCTAACAGTGTTATTTACAGAAATAGGGCCCCTCGTTGAACAGGAGTATTATGTTGAATCCCCTTTTAGCAGTAAATACGGTAGAACAAATATATCAATTGACGGTAAAAGAAACTGGTTTCTAAAAAAAAATCAAGTTCTTTAATTTAGATTTATGATTGAAGTTTTTATGGTGTTTTTAGAAACCAGTTTGCATTAATTAGATATAATAAATGAAACTCCAATTAATCAATGCATAAGTTGAGAAACATGAGTATTTATTTCATTAATTACTCAGGATCATTTTATTTTGGATGTAGATATTCAAAAAAGAAAAGGAATCATAAACTGAAGAGTAAGTAAAATGAAAAAATAAAAAATGCACTTGTGATATATTATTATTATTTATTTACATATTGCATTTTCTTATTTTTCAGTCATTTTGAATAATCACTTCATTATATTGTTTACAAATATAAGATTTGTTGACCAAAAGTCTACTATTTTATGCACATATGCAATACACTTTCTAATTTAAGAAAAATGAATCCAAAAGAATATTGTATATACTTATTTCATTCATTGAAATAATTTTGTTTTCTTCTATGTAAATGAATAATTATCTTATAATAAGTGATACTTTACAATAAAATATCACTTATTCATTTACACAGAAGGAAACAAAACAAAATTATTAACATATTTATCTAAATTAATAAAAAAACAAAGAAGAGAAGACATTAATATTTAATTTTTAATTTATAAAAATTATATATTAATTGTTTTACAGTACGGTGTTAACTTTTATTCGATAGCCTCAAAGCGAAACATTACGAATTAAGCACAGTTTAAATACTAAAACTTGAAATGTGAAACGATGAGAATGTTATTTGCGAAACAGAATAATATGACTGCTTTTAAAATAGAGCCGGCGGAAGAGGAGAATGTCGAAGTTGTTTACGAAACAGTGACTCAAATTGTCAACTCCACTATGCAAATCCCGTAATTACTCAGATTCACTTTCCTCGCTAAATTACCTAATGACTCTCTTTCACTTCTCAGCGAAAGAGATCTTCCGATAAGAGATCTGAGTCAGATCCTAATGACGAGACTCGGCCCCTGGAGGCAGACATTCGAAAAAGCACACGTCACACAGTCACTATCTGTAACCAGTTTGCAACACGTGCTTTCCAGAACTCCCGCGCGCGTGTGGACGTCCGGACTTTGTTTACAACTGGGCTGAAAAACCGATTCCTTCTGCGGACTCTTTGACTTTTACTTTTATTATTATTTTTGTCTTCTCTTCCTCGTTTTCGTTGATGCATTAGGTCTTATGTACTTAATGATGATTCGGCGCGCCAGCGAAGTTCAAACTTCGAGGAAAAATGGCGGAGCGCAAAGATAGTAAGCGCCCTGTTTTCATCGTTTTGAATTTCTCAGACTAGGATATTTTGGTCTGGATATAAGATAAAATAATTTAACGTTTGCTAAGTGCAGTTTTCTTATATTTATTTAGACTGAAAATAGGATATTGATATCCCATAAGAGAATGCTAGATTAGTAATTCAGGAAATTTTAGAAACTGAAACGTAAACAGAAAGAAAGCTACTAAGCATTTATATATAAAAATAACTACTCATTTTCGCTTATACAAAAATATCTGCTTATACATTACGATATTTCTTTTCAGACAGTTGTTTATTTTCATCACGAAATATTTATCGTTTATATGCTAAAATATGATGCATAGGATATTTCACCTTAGTTAATTTTTCTCTATAAAAATTTCCAAAACATGCCAAATTAAGGTTTTGATGACATTAAATATATTCTCCATAAAAAAATGACTAACTAACATTTCATTTTACGGATTTCAAAAAGGGAAACATCTGGAATTTTTCCAGGAGATTCCTTTTCTTATTTTCGGTAATTTAATTAATTTATTTTTTTTATAGAATTTTGATGAAAACCTTTCTCAATAAATGGCTCAATATTTTTGGACATTTATAGAACTTATTCATTGGATCGGAGTCACATTCAGAGTTCATCAAATTGAATTATTACAGTCATTCAAAATAAATAGAATATGCATGGAAGAAATTATAATATCCACCTCTATTTTTTATCTCTTATGAATTTAGATTTTTTTCATGAACAGCTTACAATAGGGTAACATTTATTAGCAAAATTAGAATAATATGTATACATCAACATTGAATAACGAGAAATAGATGTTGCTCTCATGTTTTCTGTAGGTATATCTATGTGTGTAACGGCATACTACCCTGTAACTAACTTAGAATTACGCTCTATACCAGCTATTTGGATGCCCTGCGTGGGAATCTTCGTCATTTAGAAACAGGGATCAAGAAGAAGCTCCCAATATAACAGCCCCAGAGGTATTATTTCACTTGGAAGACATTGAAAAATTCAACTTATTTAATAATGCGTCCCAAATGTTTTTAGTGAATGCGACGGATCATCGGTTAAGTTAAGATTGGAATTCACTACATTTTGATAATTAGAACGACGTTCTAACCCATTAAGGTACCTGTGGGCTTTATGCATACCCATCAAGAAAAGTGATAGAGAATTTTTCGGGTTTCTTTCTTCGTGCCCAGTAAAAACGGTCCATTTCAATAAGTTTTCTAATTTAAACTTTTAAGAAAAACCTTCCTAATAGACGAAAGCATGCTGGATAGTAAGAAGTATTTTAAAAATTTTTACTTATAGGCTATCCACTACATTAAATCTCATTTTCTAATGCAATATATTCTGTGAAGTGGTGAATCCACTTCCTTTTTGAATAATTTATTTATATAACTAAGATAAGGATAAGTTTAATAAAACTAAAGTTATCCTTGTATTGTGTGTAAGGTCATGAAATGTTTTCAAATATATTTCACTCAAAATAAAAAAAAAATGTGGTATTTTTTGAATAATTCTGAAATTATTTAATTACAGTATGATAAAAATTTTTTATAACAAAATTTTCCTGAGAAATTTAGCGGTTTCTAATAAGTATCGTACGTATGACAAATAATTTAAATTACACATTATTTATTATTTTTATTTTAATCGTTCCCTTATTACCATTAAATTACACATTTTATTGAAGTGAATTTAATTTTTTTAGAAAATTTATATATCACAAAATATATATATACATCTTGTGAATTTATTTATTTATCTTGTTTCAGTTTTTGAATTAATTTCATTAACAGTAATTTAAAATAAAAAGGACATTAATTTTCATTTCTTTATATTCTGTAGAATTCAGATTTACCATTAGAATTCTATGCTTAGAAAGATTCGTGATTCATAAACTTGAAACTTTATTGTTTGTAGTTTAATCCGTGTCATTCTGTTTTCATTCATTTACTTGAACCAGCAGATTATTCATAGATTTTTCCAGGAAAATAGTAAATGTTTGGACATAACTGATAATTGTCAAGATCTGCCTCTTCCTCTGATATTCGGTTTTCAGAGTATGTTATTGTTTACTTCCTCCTCAAATATGTTATGATTTCTAAAGAAAATTATAAAAACTTAAAATTATCATTTCAAAAATGATGCCTGGTAGATCTTCTTTCGATCCATTTCGAAGCTTTCCTTTTTTAGTGTCTATGGGAATATGGAACCACTCACACGAAAGTTTATGACATTTTCCTGACTCTTATTATTTCCGGTCGCTTGAAAGTAAATTGATTATTTTCAAAATCGTAATCGATTGTAGCTTACTAGCACATACGACAATTAAAATAATAGGAAATTTAGAGAAAAAAATGAGTAGTTTTTTATTTTCAATTTCTGGCCATTTTCTCATAAATTCGCGTAAATTAAAAATATTAACATGGAAATGATAAAGGGAAATTTCCTTTTGTATTGCTGATTTTGTTGGTCTTTAGGTTTTAGCAATATTTTATTGAGAATATTTGTATCAGGAGCTATACCACTAGATGCCTTTTTGACCCGGTTCCTAGAAATCACACAAACCTAATTGAAATCAAAATGTTATTATTTTATTCTAAAATTAAAGCAAATAAACCCTATTCTATCAAATTGGAATATAATAAGAACACTAATGAAATGAGAATATTACAAAAATATACATTTGTATTTTGGTATTATAAATGACTGAAAATCGAAATGTAATTATCATGTGCAAAATACTTATACAGGTATTTTTTATATAAAATATATTATTTATTAAACAATGCTGCACAGTTTTTTAAATAAAGTTCAAAAATTAAAAAATTAACTTTATGAATATATATGAAATTTTTATTCTAATATATGAACTTATAATAATATACGAAATTTTCGTTTCATATATTAATATAAATATTAAATGATGTTTAATTAATAATTGAAATGCTAAAGATGGCGGACATTCAATAAAGAACTTAAAAGTCTGCCCGAAAATACCATCTTTAGCATTACTTAATTGAAATATGAAATATAGTCTTTAGAATATAAAACATGTGGAGAGTATATAATCAGAATTTATAGCCGATAGAAGTTTATATGGCTTCACTATATGATATAAGTGTGCCAAAATAATATCGAGCTTGCATATTCCCCCAAAAATGACTCGCATTCATGATGAAAACTTTTTCTCCCAAAAGTATGTGTCTTCTCTACTCATTTCATGATTCCCAAAATATAAAATCTGTGGAACTTTTAATAAAATTTCTTACATGCTTATTTTACCCGCAAAGAAACGCAAAATATTTTGTATTTAAGAATGTTCTCTCTACTGTTTTATTTATTCATGTATTCGCATTTTTTTAAATAAAAAATTGGCTTGAAATTTAAGCAGTGAAAATAAACAATGTTTTGGAAAAAATGTTTGATACATTTTTTTTATTAAAAGACAAATTTCATAAAATTTTATATATAGTAATTTTTTTTTTTGAAAAAAGAGCGAATGTTTTTTTTTTATGTTTCCAGCTTTATTTCAAATAGTTTTTTATTATACAAATGAAGTTAAGGAATTTTTTTTATACATTCTACCATAAACTTTCTAAATACGAATATAATCAATGACTTTGATCATATTTTGTTTGTAGAGTAATGGATGCTACTTTTGAACCAACTAAATTTCATATTGCATACATTGACAATTTTATGCATTTGTGAATTAGAGCAGCAGAATATTTCAAAAATGAGAATTCCATCTTAGGTGATTATAAGTAGTTAAACTACGTTGCAATCTTATGGAAATGTGGGTACATCTTATATAGGACATTGAAAAATTATCATTATAAATCCCTCATGCGGGGATATCGAGAGTGACGTAATTACTCAAATACACAACTATGCATTCATGTAGCAAAGCATGGTTACAAAAATACGCATAAATTTACCAAGCCAAATATGAATTCCTGCAGTAAATTATCTTTTATTTCATAATAGTTCTACGATATTCAACAGTGAACACTCACGCAGTACGATGAGGCTCTTTACACTGACGTGTCAGGTGTTCACAGTGTGACACATTAAGCTAATGTGTAATCAAAGATGTGAGCCATTTCGTTATCTTTACGACATTGGTGACCTTCCTGATAAGATATTTTGAGTAAAATGCTTCTATGCTAAGAAATGATTTATTTTAAAATGTTTAAATTTACATTTCGTAACATTAGTATTCACATCTTCACTCATTTTAAGCAGAAAAGATTATTTCAACTGATATCTCTGATGATCCAGAATTTTTGAGCGAGCCAACTTATTTACGAAGATCAAAATTCCAAATTATTATTCTACGATAAAACTAACGTCAAAGTTACGAACAATTTCAGAAAACATTTTATCGATATCATTATTTGTACTTGAATAAGTAATAAATTTTATATCAGTCACTGACTTTTACAATTTTAAGATATTTAAAATGAAATTATAATACCGTTATCATATTAAAGACACGAAACAATGATATCAAAATAAGATATTTAACTTTTATCAACTTATGAAGCTTATTAGAATGTTAACATTTTTCGAGCAAGACGCAAAATTATCTATAAGTATCTTATTGCAAAATTAGATTATTTAATAGGCAAAACTTATTTAGATTATTTAAAAAAATGTACAGTTGCGAAAACTATTATCTGAATAGACTCACAAATAAAAATTTGATTTGGATTTGGATTTAGATGTATGTTGAGATTTAGAAGATATTCAGCTAGGTTTCTTAATAAGTACATAATTCCTTTTAAAATAAATAAGAGTTTTCTTCAGAGAATTTCTTTAGATGCCCTTCTATATTTGAAGATATTTATTCAGTATATCATAAGTATTTTTATACCCTTTTTCTTTCATGCTTTTACACTAGCAAATCGATATTAGGAACCTTTTTTAATACTACTTTACTATCTAAGGTCAGGCCTTAGGAGGATGAAAGGTAGTAAAAATATGGAGTGGATAA
Organism: Latrodectus geometricus; assembly: GCA_026290005.1. Lineage (NCBI taxonomy): Eukaryota > Metazoa > Arthropoda > Arachnida > Araneae > Theridiidae > Latrodectus > Latrodectus geometricus. Next base: position 43,318 of record JAPDSC010027996.1, read on the forward strand.
AATATTGGTGATAACGAGACAGACATTTTTATGCTGCTTTCTTTAAAAGTTTCTCCAAAGGAATAATTTTGAAGGTATTGTATACATTTGCAGATTGTTATCAGTGCATGAATTTTTAATGGATCACAGTTTGCATGGTAGAAATTACAGTATGATTCCGTAATAACGTGTAAAATAACACATGTTTGCATCTATTGCATACCGAATGTTGTAAACTATGATTGATTGTACTTTTTGTTGAACCAAACTGCTATGTAAATGTCTTCTTTGATGCAAGTTTAGTTTTAAGTAAATTAGGCATAAATCGCTGCTAGAAAGAAGGATAAGGAGTAGAAAAAAAGATTTTTTTTTCTTAAATTTGAACATGTTTGAATGTTTTTGTAGATTTTCAAGATGATTGTGTTGCATATATTCATGTCGATGAGAATTTAGGTAACGAGTATTGAGCATACGTATATTCTCCAAGAGCACCAATCTGTGACTGGGTTAAAGAAGATTAAATAGATGAACGCATGAAAACAAATTATGAGGAAAGAGACTTTGAAGAAAATTCAATATATTTGAACTTTTATTTTAGTTTTTGATATCGAATAAATATATTTTGACAAGTAAATTAAAATATAATTGTTTTACATTAACCGATTACTACTGAAAATCTGTTTCATGTGATTTATTAGATTTTATTAAATTTCTATTTATTTGAAGATTTATTTTTAAATTTTATTCTAACCAAGACTGCATTTTTTGAACTTATTACTTTGTGGAAGTGTGTCAAACAGTTTTATTAATTCTGAGAATTATTTTTTCAGCATTCCTTTATGTTAATGAATTCCAAAATAGATGACTAAATGGTGCGAAGATTTACTGCATTCTCTTTACTTTAACTATTTCAACTAACAATGTGAGCCCTGCTTAGTTGTGGATACTTTTATTACTATTAATTAAAATCAAGTTGGTCAAACTCTCTTTTGTTAGTCCTGTTAGAGTGGCAAAGGAATCATACAAAATATTTTCTAATTTACAGTGAAAGATAATTGAATCAATAGTGTGTGTGGCTTAATAAGAGAGATGAATCTACAATAGATCTAATGACATTTTAATATTATAAAAACTTTATAGTCTTAATAAGTGTGAAAAAATATAGTTAATAGTTTAGTATTTAGACGAATTATTCGTTTAATACTAAAAATAAGCTTATGGCGCTTATTTTAATTTCCCAAAATGTATTCAACTTCTGATTCGTAAGAAAAAATATGGTTTCGGAAATTAAATTTAATTTTTTATAGTTTATAAATAAAACAAATGTTTCAATGCATAAGATTGAATAAGCATCCGAGGAAAAAAAAATTGAAGAATAGGCTATTTAAGCTGATAATTTAAATGGAATAATTTGAATTGTGTTTCATATTTAATTATTAAATTTATTATAATAATAATAAAATTCCCAACGAAAAAATGACAAGTCATTACAAGTTGATAAATGTACCTTGTGACATTGAGGAAGATGAAATTTCAAAGGAAAACTGATAAAAATTAATAAATATTTAGAAAGGAAACAAGTCTCGACAGAGTGTGACAAAGTGTCTTCCGTGAATTGGTGGAGAAAATTTGGAAAAAAAAAAAAAAAATAAAATAAAATAAAAATGCTAATTCAACTGTAAAATATGTTTTTGATTACCAGCTTGTGAACCATGTTGAATTTACTCAGGCAAAAACACTCCATTTACATGAAATCTCAAAAGCACTAGATTATAATTTTTAGTTAATAATGAATGGAACTTACTATAATTGTTTTATTAAAGCCAATGATCTACATCATATGTAACATAATGTACGTTATATATAAATAAAATGCACTAAACTATGTATAAATGAAATTTTTAAATGATTTCTTTATTTAATGTTAAATGTAATGAGAATTTTTTAGCATAAAAATAACAGATTATAATTTTATTCATTGATAACAGCATAAGAAGCAGAAATGAGTATTGAGAAAACTATCTCTATATAATTCCGGAAGCTTTATCAATAAATGTTCCTAAAGCAAAATAGATTGAGGGCGTTACTGAAAAATATCAGCTGATTGCTTTCGAAACCATTCCAAGTGACAACGCGATGTCATGCCTTGAAATTGAGTCATAAAACGTATACAAAGATACGGTCCTTGAGTCACAGCGTGAGTGTATTGAGGGTAAATAAAAAGCAAATACGCCAACCCCTCTTTTGTTATCTCTGTAGAGATTGGCTATGAAATCATGCAAAGTGCAAAACAGCTGAAGAATATTTAAAGTTCTTTTCAATTTTACGAATGATAATCTATGCATATATGTATTGAAATAAAAAAAAATAACGGAAGTATGGAACTATTCACTCAAGAGTTCTTTTTTTTATTATATTCTATATTTTTTTGTGTGAAATGTAATATAAAAACGTCTTTTAATCTTTTAGTTGATTTTCTTAATAACTTTCATTTAAAATAAATATTTTTCATAAAATTTCAGCACAAATTTCCCAATGTAAGACATTTTTTAGAGTGATTAAGTGTGCAGGTATCATAAATGAACTCATAAAATATATTACTTGCTTTTAACGTTAAAAAAAATCTAATAACTTGTTAAAGCAGGGTATTTTAACGTATCCATATTTATTTAATTTACATTAAGACATATTTTTATCTGTCTTCTATAACTCTAACTGAAACCTCGAGGACAGATTTTAATTTGAATTATATCTAAAATAAACATATCAACAGATACTATTTACTACATGGTTGTAACATGGAAAACGATAATAATAATTACCATGGTAACGTAATAGTTTTTATAAAAAAAATGTAAACAGTGTCATTTTAAATCCGAGCAGATGGTAACTTTCGGAGAAGAATATTATAGAGAGGGACAAAAGATTCCAATAAAATCAAATTTGAGGGAAATAGGGCTATTTGTAAAAAGATCCATTCAAAAGGCTTTGATTTGAAAATACACTTATCGGAAAAGTCAAATGTACAGAATTTATAACAAAGAGATGTATTTGAAAAATTAACATCAAGTTAAAGTTCCCTTGGAGATCAATATGAAGATTACAGTTTTTTGTTACTTTTGATAGTAAAAAAGATCATTAATAATTCTCACAGATCATTAATAATTCGATTAAATCTTCATAAAAATGTTAACATAATAAATATCTAAAACGTTGGATATGTATTTCATCAAAGTCCTCTTGTCTAATTCAATTTCATAAAATTTTCACATTTTACTTTTGTGGTACAATTATTAGGAATTAAACAAGTCTAAACTATTTCAAGAAAGTTTGTGCGCACTTATTATGTCTTTGTATGACACGAGATTTTGATTATCTTTATAGCACTGAAATTATTACTTTTATAAAAAATCTTTTTAAAGTAATAATTTATACTTATTTCATAAAGGGTTTGTATCTCCTGATATTTACACATTTGAACGTTTTAATTAGGTTTAATTTACATACTCATGAAAGGGCTCAATTTTATATTTACAAGCGAATAGAAGCAACTATTTAGTACTTATCTAATATTTATTATGTTATATTATTGATTATAATTATCATCTTAATTTAATATATTATTAAGATAACTATATTATAGAAAATCTTATATAGGTGTTATAAACACTATAATTAATGATATATAGTGAAGAAATTTGAAGTAAAAGTAAGTTTTCCAGTACTAACAGCGCATAAAGTTTTATGAGATTATTAAAGTATTCTAAGTGATGTGATTAAATTATGCATAAAATTTATATTTTTGCAATGTAATACAGAATGCAACTCATAATTTTCTGGCGCAGCTTGTCCTTTTTGGACATTGCGCCAGAAAACCCAACCAACCAAACCATAATTTTTAGTACAACACAGACGAATTGCTAGAGTTCATGCAAATTATGTATTTATGTAAATTAATAATATGTTGTAGAGAGCTTTTAACTCACCCCGTCGTATTGCCTTTCCGCAAGTGCATTGAGTTATGATACCGATTGGATCATTAGGCTGCTTCTGTATTCCAAAGCGGATGGTTGTATTTAATTGTATTCTCATGTAATTCTCCATAATATTAAAAGTATGCTCAGTTGGGAGTTAGATTACAATCCAACGGCTTCTCTTTACTTCCCACTTTATGGACTCTACAATTTTGAGCTGATAGAAGTGTTGTCGACAGAGACATCACCAAAGGTTGAAGTCTTTAGTGTGCCAATAAAAATAGAAGCTCTCATACAATTACAGGTAATTAGGCAAAGGGTTTTTATCTATGAAAAGCATTTTCGAAAATTAAATGGTATTTAAAAATGAAAACAGTTGTTATTCATTAATACAGATAGTAAAAAGACTAAGGCAAATGGGAGTAAGAGATAAATGAAATGCATAACGTTAAAATAGAATTTCATACAAAAATAACTCACAGTGATATATTATACAAATAAAAAATTAGGCTGTGTAAGAAAAACGTTAAAATTAAACAAAAAGGAACAATATATCTTCTTAAAATTCATTTTTTTTTCTAGTTACAAGATGCTAAATTTTGAGACAAAAAAAAAAAAAAAAAATCTGATGATGCACTAATCACTAAAAACAAAATTGTAAAAATGTTTTTCTTAAATTTTCAAAAACTTTTTTTTGTTAAAATCACATAATTATTGTTTGCACTATTCAACGCTTAATACCCGTTGAGCGATGTATGTGCCGCCTACTCTGTCAAGTGGCTAGCGTGACAGACTGCGGATAAGGAGATCTGGGTTTGAATCACACACACTCAAAGCGATGCATGTAACATGATTTTTCTTATGATGGAAAATAATTTGATTATTTTTCAAATGCAACTTTGCATTTTAGTATACCTTTTCAAGGAGTTAAAAAATTGTATTTTATTGAAACAGTTATCGTTTCGATGATATCATTTAAATGAGCTTATTGAAGACACATAATCTTTGACTTGAACATTGCTTGGAAACTGTAATTTACTGTTAAAAGCTATATTAGAATTATAACTCTTTCCGGAATGAAGTTCACATAAAAAATGTATAAATTTTCAATTTTCTACAGTGAAAAAATAATAGATGTGGGAAAAAATTAAATAAAAGATATACGATTGAGAAAATAAGTGAAATAACATATTATGTAGCTTTATGTTGTTAATTTCTTAAATCCGAACTTTTTCTTTAAACGATTTTTCGCGTCTTAAAAAACCTAGTGGACCGCACAGACACTGTATTAGGTCACACGCAGTTAGCGGGTCGCCGACTTCTGGTCTAGGACATTTCAGTGCCACTTCTTGTATTGTCGTGATTGGTAAATGACACCAATGAACCCGACACTGATAGTAAAATGTCGTCTCTAATGTCAATTTTTTCTTTATTGAATAATTTTACGAGTGGCTGATTTGCTATGGTTCATGATTTGAAAGTAATTGGCAAAGGCTCAGAAAGTCTAGACGTGAAGTGATTGTATGTTAGTGGACCAAATATGAGGAATTCAGAAAATAATTTTTACTTGGATCACGTTTCATCCTTCGAGTATTTTGAAGATTTTTTTCCGTAAACCGAAATAAAAAATTCAAAGAAAAGTGTAAATTAAAAATGTCATACAATTATCTACTACATAAATTTGATAATATCTTGAATTTAGTGAATGATTAGATAACAGCGAATGATAAAGAATGCAATTGTTATACGTTTCCAGATACTATATCCTCTTAATTTTGAACTTACTTTTAAATGACAAATGGCACACTCAATCTGTTATCCCCTTTCCCCGCCATACTGTTCTACAACAGCAAAATTACTTTTGACATTACAAAGCTTTTAATTGGCATAGGTCCTTTAAGGAAAAACAACTTAGGCTATCTCAAAAATACTTCCCTTTGAAGAAAATTTCTCTCTTCACCAGGCCACCGACGCCCCCATAGTATGCGTAAAACATATGCCTATTTTCCATATATTATGCATATAATTTCTAAATTATAATAATTCATGGATACCAGATAAAATGTTATAAATTAATAATTAGTTGTTATACTTTTAATCACATGCTGATTATATTTATACAACTTCATACTAAATAGTGTTCTAAGGATTTGAATTTATTTCCGTTAATAATAAATACATGTCACTTCTTCCGATGTTGCTCATAAATAGTTAATTTAACGAATATAATTTTGCCTTCATACATAACATTAAAATTGCTTGATACATTTTAAAAATGAATGTTATCAGTTATCTGAAAACAGTGTTTAGTATTATTAATTAGTCACATGATCAACGACAAGGTTGACGTCAGATTTTGGGGTCTATCTGTTTCTATTCTAAGTTTTTATAAGCCGTGATTACCACCATGCGGACCATGAAGATTTGCTGATTGGAAAATATCGGGTTTTTAGTTTTGTACCATATTTAGACCATACCCTTTTAGGTCCTTACAACTGATAATCACTTTTAATATTCTTCTTGGGGCTTAGAGCAACAATTAAGAGAATGGCAAGAATATTAGCTCATGGAGAAAATATTAGCTCAAGTGCTAATATTTTCTCCTGATTTCTGCTCAAAAGTAAAAGTAGTTTGGTTTGTTGGCCACTGAAAGGTCATTTTTTCGTGCAAGGAATAATTAGATTGGGATCTAAAATTTAAAGTTCATTCCTAACCATTGCAAATATCTATGACAAAGTTGAGAATCGAGTTCCCTAACTGTTGAACCGAATGCGAAAAGGATAACCCTTTATTGATTGCTCGGCATTTTTAAAAAATAAATATGTACTGTTCCGGGATGATGGTTTGAGATACATTCTAAGATGTACCTTGGACCGTCACTTACATATAATATTTTACTTAAACGTATGTTTATGCATATATATTAGTACAAAATACTAATTATCTTCATTGCTTTAGTAAAGTCACAACATTGATATGATCATTTTATGAAGAAACAAAAGCAAGTTCATTACTTTTGTTTCATAAGAAAGCAGTTTTTATCGACGAGATTGTAAGTTCTACTCAAGCATCTCTGCTTTACAAATACAGAGGATGTTCTTCGTAATAATTTTAATTTTCTCCATGAAGTTATATATTAATTTAAAATATAAATATAAATGGCATCAAATTACTATAGAGCTTAATTATCTGTAGCATTAAAAATTATCTTTTTCGAATATTTCGCTGAAAAATAAAGAATGGATCGAAGGATATATTTTTGTGCTATTCGAAAAGAAATACTTTAATTCAGTCATTAAAAAAAGATTTGAAAATCATGGTTTTAATATTTTTACTCTTAAAATAAGTGACATATTCAATATGAAAAGAAATAAACATCAAAGTTTACATTTTATTGAAGAAAAGGTGAAAAACGTATACCCAACAAAGGAATGTATACTTCTTATTAAATCTAAATTGCATCTCATGTTTTATAGAAAAATTCTACTATCCAAAGAACTATTTCAAAGTCTTTAATTATCTTTGTTGGAACTGTGAACAAAATTATAAAATCCGATTTAAAGTTAATCAAAGCAAAAAAGCATGATGTTCATCGCCTAACGCAGAAACATCTTCCTCGGCGTTAGACTAAATTCAGTTCGTTATATGGAAATTATTTGACGGATGAAAAATAGAAATATGTAGTTACAATGGATGAAATTTAGATACACTGCAATAAACAAAGATCCATTTGCTATCTGAAATGAGAAAAAGTAACATGTTAGCTTAGAGAGTACAAGAAAAGTTTTACAAGAGATTTTATGATTACTTCTGGGTTATTTCATAACGGAAATAAAAAATGTCAAAATTAATTCGGATTATTATCAAAAGTATGTTTTAACATCTACTTTCAAAAAAGAAATTCCATTCCTTTATCCAAATAATCTTCTTTGTGTTAAGTTTCATCAGGATAAGGCTCCAAGCCATACCTCTAAATCTGTTGCTCTATATTTTGAAAAAATTAAGAAAACCAGAATTGAAGCTATTCCTTTTTAAACCACCCCACTCAAATCCCTTGATGTTTCGCTTATGGATTCCTGTGCGTTTGGACTTTTAAAATAAGTTCCTTATAAACGGCATCCAAAACATTGGATAAACTCTGGAAGATTGTGAAGGAGGAGCGAAATAATATCAGCCTTGAAATTTTAAGATATATAATAGTAATAGTAATTGTGTAATATAATAGTTCATAAAAAGGTCTATCAGATTGCACATATTAGAGAAAAAAGCATTTAAATTTATTTAATTAAATAACTTTGCAAAATCTTAAAAAAATGTGGGAACACCCTCTGTATGCAATAGATAAATTATCTGTGCTGAATTAAATGCATGAAATTCATTTTATCCTCATCACATGATGAGGAATAAGCTATGGCGTAAGACGTGCGATTCTAAGAAAAGAATCTATGAAGCATTGAGTACATTTGTCTGTGTCTGTAACTCATATAAATACGACAGTGCAATAATTCTCCGAGCTGCATCATTATTTAATGGGTTAAATCACTCAAATTTTTAAAGATTTTAATTTTAAATCACGGTTCTTAAACAAAGTCAAGCCTGCGTTGGTATCCTTTTTTTATATGATGCATCGATGAAGGGACCTTAGATTCTTCAAATATACAATATATAAAAACTGTTTTACATCTGAGATCTCTGATTTTATCAAAAAAGATCCCATTAATTCAGTTAAACGTTCAAGGATGAAGCTCTCCTTCTTTTGCTTTCATACTTTGCATAGATTAAGGGACCATTTTTCTTAACTTATCAACAAGCTTTTGTAAACCAGTTGAAAGAGGTATCTTCATTTTAGAAGACTGCTTTAACTTACCATTTGTATTACAGTCTCCTGTATTAAACATGTTTCAATATAGTAACACTATATTTTACTTATAAAAATAATTAAGTAATATTTTTTAAAATGAATAAAATATAGATTAAATTCAAAATTTATTCCCCCCTAATGACATTGAAATTAACTCAAGGAAAAAAATATAGAACTGAAATAAAACTGGCATAAAAAAATTGGTTTGCTATTGTGTTTTGTATATAATTGTTTACCAATCGACAATCGAAATAAAGTTTGTAATCAAAATACTATATATAGGAAATATTTATTAGTTTTCTTTCTCACATCGATATTAACATTAATTCTCTTAAAAGTACTATATAATCTTGTATTTAGTATTTTTATGAGCATGGAAAAGTTTAATAAAGCACCATTATTTATACTTGATAGTTTTTTACGCCATTGAAAAATGGTAAACATTTGCATAGATCTTTTTCATTTCTGCTTAATTTAAGATACTTAACTATAACGATTCTTTTTTGTTGATAGTTTTTGCTTATTGTACACGATAATCTAACTTCTCTCAGAAAATAGAACATTCGTGACCCATCCTGGATGAGATCTCTTTGTTCTTTGTAAATATTGCGGAGGAGTGCAGACGCGATTTTCTAGACAATTGTGACCGAAGCATGCATCGGTCATCGTTTGTCTTTTAGTACTTCCGTCTCAAATTAAGGTCTTCTACATGGAAATGTTTCTAAAAAATATTTTTCCTCAGATTAGACAGAAAGAAAACTATTTCGAGCATATTTTTATCCTATAAAATACGTCTGGCCTAACTTTTGGAAAGTATAAGATAGGTGGAATGTATCTCATAGTCCACCTCTTAGTCTATGATAAAGCGGATGATTAGAGCTCTGGCCTTCAGTTCAACAGCTTATGGATTGGAATCCCATCTTAGCATTAGTGTTAATTTGTAGAAACTCTAAAGTCACCTTAAGTTGAGGGTCGCAGTCTAATTAGTAGACAATTGCAAAAAGTGACTGTAGAATGAAAAGCAAAATCAAGTTTCTGAAAATATTTTCCTTTTCCTCCTATATTTTGCCCTAATATCTTGCTCAATAATAGTGAATCAGATGTTTTTAAAAATATAATTTATATTATCTAATTTGTTATGAAACGAATTTTTATAATAATGATATATACTTACAAAAAAGAAATGGATGCATAATTTTTTGGGGAAAAAAAAAGAATCATAAATTTTGTACTTTTTATTAATGTACAACAATTTTGGTGATTACAAATGAGTTTATAAAGGTAAAAATTGCTCCTTCGATTTTAATTTTATGTCTTAGTAATTATTGTAAGAGAATAAGAAAGTTAATTTTAAGTAATGTAAGTCAAAAAATAAAACATTTGCTTGAATATTTTGACAAAGCCAGACGCTGAAAAACAGAAATCAGTTACATTTTTGTTCGTCAATATTTTTAAAAGAATAAAAAATTCAGTTGGAGGACAATTACATTAAAGTTAAAAAGTAACGCTTCAATTAGTTTTCTTAATGTGTGTTTCATATCAAGAAACTCAATATAAGTTAACACACATTTCTATCATTGAAATATTGACATCAATTTAATTGTCATATTTTGTGGTTTATTACTTTTATTTTTAGATAGATTAAATTAAAATGTATACACAATAGATACGAATTTAAGTTCAATACTTTTGAGAAGTCTGAAAACATTTGCTGGATTCAAAATGTGTCGCCAAAAAGTCTGAGAAACTAATGTTCTCGAGCTCATGTAGGATGGCACGCAAGTTTGGCAAGAACATTTTAAGCACTTTTAATGAGTTTTTAACATGAACAAAATTTTAAATGTGACAAGATTAAACATTTGAAGCTATAGGAAGTATGGAAATAAAAGCTATTTCAGATGGAAAAAAGCGGGCAATCATGCTCAGTCAAATTATTTAAATTCAAGGAATGTTAGCTGAAAACATTTTAAAAGACAACAATTGTAATTAGGTATGCCTTAAGCATAGTGCTTAAAAGGAACATTTCGATAATTATTTGACAGATAATTTAAAAATTATATATTCGAATGCATCAATCCAATACGAACAAAATAATTTTAGTAAATTACTCATATTGAAAAAGATAAATTAATTATATGAAAATAAAATTCAAAACGCATTGAATATTAGAAATTACATTAAAAATATATATGTCAAAGAATATAATTATCAAAAAGAATATTTAAAGAAGAAATTTTTAAATTTAACGATTTTAGCAAAAGATATATTTAAATTTTGCTTAACTATTTTATTATTTAGTTAGTTATTCATAGTTGAATAAAACTTCTTTTCTTATATAAGGTTATTGAATATAAATTTAAAGTATGTAAAATCTTTTAATTAGTATTGAATTGACTTCTTAAATATTATATAAATTTGGAGAGATAGTATTTTGTCCAACATAAATATACTTATTTTTCATTAAAAAGAAGCAAAACCTTAGTTTACAAATGAATATAAAAACTTTAGAAATATATTTTCCCATTCATCTCTAGTAGGTTAATCAATATGCTGTTCCATATGCTCAGTCAAAGTTAAATTGATTTTATGAAATATTTGTGAAAAAATATATTAGAGGAGTTCTTATATATTAATTCTCTAATTATATTTTCTAATATATTTTTTAATATAATCGGAAATGAGATGGAGGAGCGAGTCGAAATACCGTTTAAATTCAAGATCTTGATTAAATCAGCCAAGTGTGTCCATAATAATGCCCGGAGATCGAAACAATTATTGAACTGTTCCGTTATTCGGTTCGTGTCCTTATTCGTTTGTCATCATATTATTATATTACTGTGTTTCTTAACATTAATATCACAGAGTCCTTAATCCCATGTTAATTTAACGGGACTATATAGCTATTTTAATTAAATCACGACAATGATTCTATTTTTTAAGTATCTATAAATTGACTCAACTTAAGAGGGATTTTTGAATTAACTGCAACACATCGTAATATTTATATAAATATCCATATTGGTCTACTGAAATGCATCAAATTATCTCCGAATCCATTCCTTCAAAACGCGTAATTTTATTCACCTGATATTGAAGAGCATCATTTTGCAAACTATTTATTATTAAGTTTCCTTCGTGTTATTAAAAAATATATTTTCACGGCATATATTTGTACTTTTAGACAAAATGAATTATTTTACAATGATTATAATTGTTATAATGTAAAAATAAAAATAACTTATATGCAAATATTATTAAATACACCGCTGGCCACCCAAATTGCAACATTAAGAAAGATAAGAGATATCACAAATAAATTAATTTTGTCGATAACTTGTTGACCAAGTATCAAATGATTAAATTTATAGACTTCTATGAAGTGTGATTCTTGCCAAAATCAGTAGCCAGAGTAGCCACCATTGTTGGAGATCACCGCTTCCACACGCCTCGTCATTGATTCAAAGAGACTTTGGATGTGTTTTTAGGTACAACAGACCAAGCAGTTTTCACACGTTGCCAAAATAGATCTGGTGTGGCAGCTGGGGATATAATCTGGATAAATCGTTGAGAAACCATGGACCACATGTTTTCTATCGGCGAAAGATTCGGAAAACAATTCAATTCGGAGATTGATGAAGAACCCTTGGATATTGCATGCCACTTGTGGTCCCACATTATACTGTTGAAATATGGCTGTGGGCAAGCTCTAAATTGAGGTAAGGAAGGAGAACTGGTTCCAACTCCTCGAAGATGGAGCGCTGGCTATTTAAAGTACAGGCAATGCGTTTTGAAGAGTGCGAGATTGACATCCAATACCACTCCACACCATAATACCCGGTTCAGGATCAGTGTGGCGGTGCGTAATGCAGCTGTTCAGAATCCTCTTTCCACAGTGTCTCCAGACTCGAATGCGACCATCAAGGTGTTGCAGTCAAAAGCGTGATTCATTAAGGCAATTTCATTGCATATTCTGCCGTCCACATCCTCCTTTCATCTCACCATTTGCAGTGGAGACGTCTGTGATTCTGCGTCAAGGGTAGATGAAGCAATGGTTGTCTTGCTGACAGACCACTCTGTCGAATGGTACACGCAGACACTGGATGATGCGTTACAGACTGAATATGCTATGGTTCGTGAAGTGGCTGAGTGATCCGTCACTGCCATGTGCACAATTTACCTGTCATCACGTGAAGTGGTGCATTAAGGTAGATGTGATGGAACACTTCGGTCCGTCGAACTCTCTTGCATCCAATGATCTCATATCTGCATTACAGTTGTTCGGTTTCGACTAACACGACTAATGAATTCCCTGAAGGATAATCCACAGTCGTGGTTGGCCCCTATCCTTCCTTTTTCAAACTCGTATATTTGATCTTTTTTTATTTTTAAAATACAAGACACAATTGCCGAATTTGAAATCGTAGAAATCTTCAGTCTTCAACAGCGCTTTGAAGGGGCGCCACAGTCACGTGTGACGTGCGTCTGTCTTGAAATTTTAATCATTTGCACATTTTACCTCCGCTAATGCATGTTGTAAATTTCATATTATTTGCATGTTTCCTTCAGGGTGTTTCAGTGGTCAGAAGTGTACATGTCAGATAAACGGAATTTCAGTAGCTTGGCGAGCTACGGCGTTATGTGTTCGTGATTGGAAAGCTGCTGATTCGATACCTTGGTAAACTAAAAACATCTTGTTCACTAATGGCTTCTGGTACACATATAAAAGGTCATATTCCCATTGTCTTCCAAATCAAATGTTATCTCTGAGGTTGTCAGGTGAAATCTTAGGATCTTCTGTATGGTCTCAGCTTCTAAATTACGAAAAATACATTTTCGGAGTAATGATGGCACATCTACTAGGGGCCTGAATATACAAAATACCATCAAATCTATTCCTTGTAGTGGTATCTACTTAAAAATATAAATGTTTTTTCTTCCTAATTTGATTAATTAGGATTATTTTTTGTTTGTTATTTTTTACTAATTTGATTCATGGGAAATTAGGAAAAAAAAAAAGGTTAAACTAAAACCTAATTTTAAAATCTCAGTTTTACATATGTAATATTCAATTTGACTTCTATGTGATTCTAAGATCTCATTTGACACGCCAGGAAAAAATCGAATTGGAATTATAGTTTACAGAGGATTCCAAACCATTACACACATTCAGGAGGAATTGACGATATGAATTATTGAATATTAGAGAGCACTGCTGGACTCCAGAGACAGCTGGACTTCACATTGTGATAAGTAACTTCAGTTTTTGCTATGCTTCTACAACTCACATGTTTTGAGTTAGACTATTTTGATTTTTGTGAAGTCTGTTTTATGATTATTTAGATGTAGCAGAACTGAAGGAATTCAGAAGTTGATAAACAATATTTGCTGGAATTTTTTAGGAAATGTCATTAATTGAACTAGAATGAAAAAGAATCAACAGTAGCAGAACTCATTATTAACCCTTTAAGCGTGTAGCGTTGAAGCTTTAAGGTTAAATTAAGTAGTGCAATAATGACAAATAAACACTCCGATGACGAGGTGAGTTCGTCAAGCACGCTTAAAGGGTTAATAATTTTACCGAACACTTTTTTACTGTATTTTGCCACTATTTAAATATCCTGTTTTTTAAATTTATACTAAAATGTACTCATAAATATCCATAAATAAATTTGCCTAAAAAAAGAAAGTCTGTAATAGTTTTAATAAGAAATATCAACTTTTTCCTCTTTTCTTTTATAATTTAAGAATGTACACACAAACTGGAATTATATTTTGCATTTCAAATTATTAGTTATTAAAAAGAACCTTATTCTTAAAGCGCAGTAAAAAAACGTAACAAAACTATTTAAAGTTCACCATTATGCCGACAGGAATAAAGCATTTAAGAGATAATGGAATTAAATATAAGTTAAGATAAATATTAAAGATAACACAAATATAAATAAATATGAAAAAATAATTGCCGACACAACGCAATTATTTTATGCGCTTTCGTTGAAAGATAATGTTGAAACAGCTTCCTGTAAATGCATTCATTTGATGTATAAATAAAGCAAATGATAAAAAAATTAAATAGAACAATTTAATTTGTTTTAATTTATCAAATTTACAGTTAGATAAAATATATTTCTGAAAAAACGCACAGTTCTCTAAGCAAAAATAATCTGTGAAAATTGTAGATATATACAAAATAATTATCTTTCAAAATTTTTTTGTAAATTTACTCAAATGTAATCATCTTAGATGCTATTAATGCATCCATAAAACCAATACTATACCATATTATCAATTAGGAAATGGTTGCATCTAAAAAATTAATAGTATCCAAATGTAAGTGTTTTTTTAGGCTTACATCGTTTTAATATGCTTATAAGATAAATATTCCAACAATCTAATTTTTTCATTCATATTTTTTAAATGAAAATGTAAAAAATATCACAAGGGAGTAAACCTCGAAAATTTTCTAGCTTCCACTTCGGCAGTGTATGTTTAAAGTCTAGAAATTGAGCAATCCTCTTTCCTTATAATCTGTAGTGACTAGAATCGAATACGAAATTTTTCAGTTGACTGAACTTAGTTATCAGAAATCAGAGTGAATGAATCTTTATTGTTGCATTATAAACTGATTAAACTAACAAAAAATTTGGTATCAAAATCAAAGCAATAAACTGATTGGCTAATTACAAATGAACTAGCCCCTTTTCGATTAGGCACATAGGTTAAATTTGGTCCCAATGCAGATTAATTACAAAAAAATAATTTTATTTTTCTCTAAACTAAAAACTACTTGTTTACTTGGGATTAAATTTCTTTAGAAACTTTATTGTATAAAAGTATTACAATGATATACTATACTCTTGAATGAAAAGAAGAAACTGCGATAGACATTTCTTTTTAAATTCAAGTTAATATATTCATTATACATAATTTATAACACGTCATGATCAATCAATGTCTAATTTTCCAAGAAGTTGAGTAATCCTTTTTGAACTTATGAAAAAAAGTGATTATTTTAAAGTTCCTTCAATTTAACCTGGTTTTTCTGTAGCACAATGTAATAGAATATTTTAAAAATTTGTTAAAATATTTTTTTATTTTTTTGCTCATAAATATACAATTTTTAGAAAAGTTATAATTTGTTTGGGATTTTATTAAATAGTTCAATTTAGATTAACTTCCGTTTAAAATTTAAATTTAAATATTTAATTGAAAAGTAATAAAATTTTTACTATTGTAAAGCAAATAATAGATTAAAAACTCAATAGAAATGCGCATGTTATTGAGTTAGTGTCAGAAAAGATGGTTAATTCAACTGTACAAATATTTTCTCTTCAGACACCAGTTCCTGTCAGAATACCAAAATAAAAAATCTGGCTTGTCGGATAGTGAGAAGCAAATGGCCGTTTCGAGTTGTTTTTGCGATTTAATCGAGGCTCGCGTTGTTCATTTCTCGTATAAACTCTCTTAATAACTTAACATATTATATTTTATTCGTAAAATGTTTCTGTTGTAAAAATGTTTAGTGTTTTCAATTTACCGAGAAGCGAAGAGGAATCTATACTTTTCTTCCAAGAGAGAGACATTTTGTCTCATATCCGAGCTTGAAAAAATGGATACAAAATGAAATTCCACACCAAGGAAAATATAAGGCTTTACAAAATGAAGAATTGTAAGTTTAAAACAAGTATTTGGTCTGATATTTGATTCGGTGGTTAATAATGCCGATTGCAATAGCACCACATTGTATTTACTGTTGGAATTTACTACAATCAAGTGGTGTAAAGAGGACCACTTAGTTGAAGTGTGTGAGTTGATTGAATATTAGCAATAAATTGACGATAGATTGGAATAGTTTTATAGAGGATCATACTGCTTGGATCGCCTTCGGTAACTTAAATGGAGGGCACGAAATGGAATTGTCTAAAAGACGAACAGACGGTTTTGAAAATATAGAATTGTTGAAATTGAAGAAAGTCTGCACGTCAGGAGAAAAAAACAACGCTGAGAGAATTATTCCCCAGTAAATGGATTTTTGGCGAGTTATGAGGTGAAATCGGTGAATATTTCCTAGTTGAAGTAGTAAGAGAAGCAAATCCGCTGATGTCAAAGATAGTCCAATACGTTAGCAGAAGGATCCGCAATCTATTCGGACTATTGGCGTGCTTATAAAACTGAAGATCTCGAAAGAGTAAGGTATAAGCATATCAACGTGAATCACAAATACCACTTAGTGCATTCAACTAGGAACGTATTCTTTCTCCAATTTTAAAAATTCCTAGTCTGAATATTTTTATTGAGACTAGGAATTCCAAAAGTGGAGGAAGAAGACATTAAAGGGGGATTGTTAGCCACCATCTCTCTTTGCATCCAGTAGAATTTATGTGGCGGTAAACATTGGGACAACAAAATTCATTCCAGACTATTAAAAACAATACCCGAAATATGGCCGATCCAAATTTACTTTTTTTTTGCTTAATAGACAAACTTGGTCAGAGTGCCGCAAACTTACGTGAGTACCAATTTTTCTATATGATTTTTCGATGATTAGTTATATAAAACATATATAATCTTCTAAATGATATTATTCGAAGTCCTTTTACATCTTTATTTAAAAATGACAAAACAATTTATCAATGATCACTAATACCTTTTTAATTTTTCAATGATCCTCTATTTAATCTAATAAAATTTTAAAAGATATTGAAGGTTTTACTAAGCCGATTTATAAAAGTTTCGCTTTTTTAAGTCTAAAATATGTATTTTAAAATTTACAATAATATGAATATAAATACTCTGACATTTTGAAAAATTTTATATGAAAGTTTCAAACACAATAATTTTATTTAACCGAATTTAAAAACAGAAAAATTTTATCAAAGTTTAAAATTTGATTACTAAAATTTACTTAAAAACACGCGATATAAAATATTATTTTTAAGGAAAAGACAATACAATAAAAATTCAGAGTATCTATCTATGTATATCTATATATATATATGCTACAAATTTCTAACAAGTTAAATTTTGAAAACTGGAACGATTCCAGTATTTTTTCCACTCAAGGCTGAATCAAAATTTTATGCACTTCTCAACTAAAGTAATGATTTTATCACTTCTAATATGCTTACAAATTACTGTTTTTACAGTCTTGCAGTATAGGACTTTGGGAAATTGCCCAGTTTGTGCAATAGACTGGAACCTGTTTTTGTTGAAGGCGGCAATTTTTTCTTTATTTGAGTCAATTTTTCACACGAAAATTATTATGCAGAATTTTAATATTTAAAAATTTCCACCGAGAGTGATTAAATAAATAATTTTTTCTATGAGTATGAGCAATTTTAATCAACTAAACAGTAATTTTATAAGATTTATGAAATTTTTTTATGTATTACATCTTTAATTTGTTTTTCTACCTTGAATGTTTATTTAAAATACTTATAATAATAAATGGATTTATATTCAAATTTTCACTTTATGAAAACATCATCAAACAGGATTTTATATAAACTTTGTTCAAGAATAATTACAATAAATAACATAAACGTAAATTATTTAGAAAAGCATTTTGCCATCTTCAATAATGATTTAAGAATTATTAATTATAAATTTTTAAAAGTACAATTGATGAACTAAATATTCAACTGTTATAACATAATAATAGGTTGGAATAAAAAAATTTAAATGAAGCATTAAAAGTCAAGAAGAGAAATATTAATTTATTTCATGGAAGTAGGCATTTCTATTCTTCGCGATGCCTTGGTCTTTGTCAAACAATTTTACTTTACACACGTTAAAATTTATTTAAAAATCTATTTTTCTATCACGCAATATTTGAATAATAGACTATTGTAGATGTCAAGGATATTCGTCTAAGATTGTCCTTGAATTTATTTAAAAAAATCATTATTGTTATTGTAGGAATAGGGCGAATAAAACTATACAAAAAAACGAGAGTGTATATTTTAGGAAACTATTTTAAGATTCGACGTAAATTGAACATCGTTGCAAATAAATTTTTTTAGACAATAAATTTTATTCATTGTTGATTTCAATCTATGACTAACAAGAAGATAAATTCAGAATTTGAAAATTTTTTTAAATTTATAAATTAAATATTTTTTTAAAAATATAGATAAATTTCCAATTTTTTTGTTAATTTTCACGTTATGGAAACTGTTACAGTTTATTTTCTGTTATTATGATTGTTTTTTTGTTATCGTTTTGCTTAAAGCCTGTTAAAAATTCATAGTGAAATTTCGAAGATTTGCCATTTTTGTGTTGAAAAGTCTACCATATGTTCGTTCATCCATCCCTCAGTAATGGCGCAGGTGCACGAATCACGTGTCCCTTTATTACATTTTGCCATTTCTTAATGAAGCAATAAAATTCACTCTCGCTATCTGGCAACAGTCGGGAAGCAGACCGCAGGAATTCTGACAGCAGCAGCTACAAGCGCGTGGAAACGGAAAGAAAAATGAAACAAAGTGACTTACGTTCCAGTTGCGTTCGGATGCGCAAGACCGAAAAAAAGAAAACAAAAGTGCTGAACAGGAGGAGGAAAAGCGAAACCTTTTTCCACGTGATGCTGAGGTCACGTAAATTGCAAGGGAAATCTCATGACTGCTGACGGAAGAAAAAAAGAGTGATGCCTGCGAAAAAGAACTTTCTTGTCGTTTTGAATATTTAACGCCAGCAAACTGGTACAGACGACCCAATGGAAGAATCACGCAAATATTTGTGAATGGGAACGTCATTTTTTCTTTTTCTCTGGTTTTAACCAATCAATGGATGTAACTGCATGTTTTTATAGAAAAGAGATTGGAAAATGAAGAACAAAGTTTTAGAAGACTTTAGAAGGAAACGTATTTTAAACATATACTATTGCAATACAAAAAACGAATTATCAGAATCCTTTTTTTGAAATAAAAAAGCTTTTGCAAAATTATTCCAATGGAATTATTGTAAAGTAATTTCTGAGTTAATTTTTCAAAAGGAAGTTCAATAATAAGGTTGTTCAAATTTTTTGAAAAAAAAAAATTTATTTATTTAAGTTTTCCTTACGAAACAAAAACATTCAGGGGTTATATTATTAATACTACCCTAGTTAAGAAATACTGAATTTGACTTACAATAATTATTTTGTTTTGAAATACAAGCGCTGTCAGGGATCGTATTCAAATTGAAAGGAAATCTTCCTTCCCTTATCAATACAAGCAATATTTTTTACACGTCGCAGAGAATAATGAACTGAATTCTGTGTGATGCAATATATGTATATATATATATATATATATATATATCATCAAAAATAAATAAATATCTGTTTCACTAAATTATTTTGTCTTCAATTTCCGATTTTACAAGTTTCAGATTTTGTACTTTCGATTAGCTGAAATAGGAAATAATCTGGTATCGATCTATTTATTTGGTTGTAAGACGGAAAAATTCTAATTAAATATGTCTCGTCTCTGTCTAATGGACAGTTATTTTTAATGTCCACAGCGTAAAGTGCTCTTTGGAAGGACTTTGAATAGACAGTGGGACGTATTCAATTGTCGTAAGGGAGGAAACTCTAAATATTCTCAATCCGACAAAGGTGTATGCAATAAGCTGAAGCGTAAGGTCTATCTCCTACTGTTCAACGATGGCTGAAATAGAACCCATGACCTTTCACCCAGGAAAATCCTGCCCTGTCACAAGGCCACGATGATTTATTTGTAAGAATTAAACTAAATTAAACTTCGAATTTTAGTATCACGGCAGCCGATATAGGGGTCAAGACAGGCAGTGCCCATTTCTGTTTTCTTGACCGAAGATTCAGGGGTTAAAAGCATACGTCTTGGTTAAGTGGTCAGCATAACGTGAAAACCTAGTTTTTGTTCCCAAGTAAGCTTGATACTCAGTTTTATCAACCCATTGAAGGGATAAAAGGCTGAGTTTACCTTGCTCGCCAGAAGATAGAACCTGGGGCCTGTGTCTTGGGAGAGTAAAATGCTGCCAATACGCCAGCACAGGGCATCATATAAAAGTACTTCATTTTTTTTATTCGAAATATGTTGATTTGCCATCGAGTAGTTGGCTAACTGCCTAAGTCTGTTATGAGATGTCTCATGATTTCAATGCATTTTAAGATGTTGCAGAAATTTATTTAAGTCTTTTTGAGCTGTGTATATCACTGAGATGAACGATTAAGAAAGAAACCACTGGTACACAAAGTATTAACATTTCATGAAAAACGATCAGCTTTCAGTGAATGCTTTTATTTATCACATAAAGCAATATTGAATTAAATGTATCTAAATATTAACTTAACCTCTCACTCTTATTTTGTTAAGCGATGTATATGTATACAAATAACATTTTGCAAATATTTTGGTTAAGGAACATTTATAAAATAAAATTATCTGCATTAAGTTTTTAGCAATTCTAATCTAAACTATTCAAAAGAAATTATTCGCTGTAACGTCGAAGATAAGTCTGTTTGACAACTTTGGTAGGAACAATTCCATTCGATAAATCCTGCATGTTGATGGATACCGATTATGTATGTGCAGCGTTATGATATCATTTAATGTCAAGTGCTCTCTGTTCTATGCGGTGTGATATCTTTTTTTATTCTAGATAATAAAATCATTCTTATCAACAACTTCACGAATGTTTTGTAGAAAAGATTCTGGGTGAAATACATTTTTTGCCTCGAATAAAGCATGAATGCTGGGGGGGGGGGGTTATATATAGTTCTATGAGTTGATATATAGCTCTAATCTGATTCACAAAGATAAGAGATAATGAAAAAAATGACACATTCGTATTTATTCATCACATGATATTCCATAAAGTTTTTGACAAAATATTAGGTTATTGTGGTGCTTTTCCGACTTTTTATTTATGCAGAATAAAGCCATTAAATAGTCTGATACAATCTAGTTAATACGAAGTATGGTCAAGTGACGAAGTCGACAGGGGAGATAACAATTTTCTTCAATACCATGTTATATCAACGGGGAAATATGTGACATTTTAAGATAGTTAACGTGCGTAGGCTATCTAACATGGCAATTTTTTGATTGACTCTGATGCTAAACCCAAATACTAGTGTCCGGTCTACTGACTGACGTCTTTCCCGCTTATGTTACTGTTGGGCTGAGACAAAATTTAGTATTTGTCACTGATTACATTATTTTGTATTGCTATACTATCGTATACTATTTCTCTTAATTTTGTTTTCCATTTCTTTGAATTTGATTTAATTCTTATTTTATTTTGATTTGATACTTATAGATACATTTAACTCCTTCATAAATTCATACTACTGTCAAGCAAAGAGGTTGACATTTAATTTATCTTCTCGCCACTTCAAATTTCAGTAGTCCATTAATTAACGGATAAGTAGTTATGATTATTTTGATTGAATAATCTTCATAATTGTTATCAATTTATATCAGAAAATGTGAAAAAGAATTTAAATATAAATTTAAGATATTTAGATAACTTATTTAATAAATTTAAATATTTATATAACTTATTAACTAAAAAATATATATTAATTTTTATGCAATTATAAAATTGCTGTTCTATTTATTCATTGAATACATGAACATTATTTTGAAAAAAATTGTATAACATTGAAAATGACGAAAAATTGCATCAAATTGAAAATCAATAAAAATTTTCGTTAAAGTTAAACAGAAAAATAGAAAAAATATGCTTAACTTTTATGTTATTTTAAATAAAAAAATTGCCTTAAAAATAGTTTAATTAATAATTAACAGACAATTTTAAAGTTTATACTATTTACCTTACTTCACATTTAATAATTCAAGAAACACAAGCAAACAAAAAGTTCTTTGTATTTCAATTAAAAAAGGGAGGAAAAAAACCTCACAAGGAAAATAGCTCCTATCTTCAATTTCATTCAAATACAATTACTACTATTATACAAGAAATGTCATATGAGATTTTGCAAATCTCTATAAGAAAATAATACTTAAATAAGGAAGTAACATAGAGTAAATAAGTCCTTAGATATCTGGCGCCTCCCTCACCAATCAAAAGATATATTCTTTGAAAATTTAAAGTAAAAAATATTTTCAAATATATAGGAAGAGAAAATTTTAATTCAAACATTTAAATCAACATGTTGATAAAATATTCTCTTATTATACCATTTTCAGGAGAGTGACAATTTCTATCATTGAGGGGCAAATGAATGCATAGTTAGTTTTTCTAAATGAAATGCATCATATGATTAAGAAAAATGATCAAAGTAAAATGCATTAAATTATTTAGGGTTACTTCAATTTTGCATTTAATGAATTCTTTTATCGCACTATCTTTCTAAAGAAGGCGTATGCATTCCTATTATCACATCATTCGCATAGTTTGATAAAACGAATTGACTCACGATAAAGGATAGTAAAATTAGAAAACAAACGGTAACACCATTTGCTGCATATATATTTAGTATAGTTGATGCATAAATTATGTGCCAAAAAGTTGTTTTACATTTATATAATTAATTATGAACTAAATTATTTTCTAATTTAATTTTTATTCAAAATTGAATTCATTTGGTAATTTAATTAATTTAAACGAATTGACTCATGATAAATGATAGCAAAAATAGAAGAAAGATATAATACCATTTGAAACATTTAAAAGATAAATTTATTCTAGTTGATAATTAAATTATGCACCAAAAAAGTTGCTTGGCATTTATATAACTAATTATAAGCCAAATTACTTTTTGTTTCAATTTTTCTTTATTTAAAATTCAATTAATTTGATATATTTGGTAAGAATCAAGTAGGCTATTTTAACAAGTAATGAATGCACTTAGTTTTTAGGCAAGGTAAAATATACTGAGTTATCAAATTAATCATTAATTATGTTACTTTAAAATATTTATCTTTCTGATTATTCCTCAGTTTGATAAGGACAAAAAATAAAATAAAAGTAATTTGTGTACTAACGGCTCTTTAAAGTTATACCCCAAAGAAAACACTGAGAAAACTCTAAAATAAAATTACTCAGAGGTGATTCCGGAGATGACTGAGGGTAATGTTATATCGATAAAAAATTTATATTTTATGTATTTTTTGTAGAAAAGTTTAAGTCAATTTAAATAAAATCTGATCGATCGGAATTAAAATTAAAATATGTGAAAATAAAATTTTACTGGTTCATTCAAAATAATAGTCTAATATTAAATATTACTGGAAAAATATGTGGAACTTTCTAATAAATTAGAAAAAATATAATCCCTACTTTTAAAGTTTAAATTAATTATAAATTTATGTGGAAATTATCACTTTAAACATCAAGAAAAGAAGCAATAAAAAATTGCATCAGAGTTTAACATGATTTAATTATGCATTTGCCAGGTATAGTTAAATATAGAGAAGATGAACAAAATACTGTGAATTTTATGGTTCGTTTTCAAATATGTAGAGATTATTGATTTATTGTAAAGTATTTAATGGTCTTATTTACAAGCATATGCGCTTAAGTCATTTTAAAATACTGCATGATTATATTCGCAATATAGTATGAATTACTAAATGCAGCTTTTATTTGATAGAGATTTTCATTATAAAAAAGAAATGTTGTATTTTTTTTCAAATTATCTTAATTTCTTATTTTCTGAATCCTTAAGATGGCAGTCATGATAATTTAATTTAATTTATATGTCGAATTGAATTATAATAAGCACAAAAATAATTGTTATGTAAAGTCATTATTCTAAAAATTAAATATAAATATAACATTTCAGATAATTAATTTGAAATCATGTAATTTTTATAATGCAGAATTGCTCTATGCAGAGTTGTAAAGGCCTTTGGAAAAAACATTTTTAGTAATCCCAAAAAAATATTTAATGTTCAAATTTGATAATAAAAAAAAGGTGTGTAATAAGTTAAGGACCCAATACATAAGAATTGAGTTCCTGAAGATAACATTTTTAATTTATTGAAAAATATTATTTACATAATATAAATATGTTAAAGTTTTATATATATAATCTCATGCCTCTTTTTTTATCGCTCTAGAGTTATTTATATTTTAATACTCCCACATAGATTTATAAATACCTATGTGTAAGATGAAATTAAAGCCTTCAATAACTATATATATATATATATATATATATATTTATATATGTATATATATATATGTATATATATATATATTTATATTTTTATGCAAGTTAATCACATTGTTCATTTATCATTATTAACAATATTAAAAATATAAATACACGTTCTGATTAATGAACAATTTCAGTTATCTGCATATGCTTTAAATAAATTTTTTTTTCTGATAAAACTAGTCTTTTTATAGATAGATATCGGTCCGGTTCAATTTGATATAGTATAAATATGTATACTTATATAGTCATAATAGAAAAACATTCGTGCAGTAAGAAATAATTAATTTATGAATATTTGTTTTTGTACCTTTCTTATTTTTAAATTAAAATAAAATGAACTTCTCGAGAATCTTATATTCAAAATATTCTGAGAAGAAAAAATTTTCTTTTAATATTTATTTATTTTATAATTACTTTCGCAAAATAACTACATACTCTTCTTTTCATTACACATTACTTAAGTTATTCTTTCTCCAACCTTTTTTTTTCAACAGTGCTAACACAGTACTTTATTGTCAATTACAATAGCAATTAGATCTGAGATAATACTGATCAAAAAAATAAGTTAATTGAGAGACAAAGAAAAGTATGTCAAGTCACGTGCCAACAGCAGCCTGTGGCAGCCAAATAAATGGAAATTCTCCTAAATCTTTTTAAATTGCTTTTCACTTTCTCTAGAGAGAATAAATTCCTTCGGGAGAGTCGAGTGGGTGAAGTAAAAGCACATAACGACGACATTTTTCCACATTTGATTTCCTCTGAAAAGCATTTTGTTTATTCTTTTCGCAATTCGTTTTGCTCTACATGCATTCATTTTTCCACTTTCATACCCTTCTAACGAGACACGCATGAGAAAACATGAAGAAATAGGAGTACGCGAAAGCTGTTAATGGTGTAAAATACACAGTAACTTCGCCTAAATTCATTTAATGTATACTCATAAATTTTCATGGGTACTCAATGTGAAATAATTTCTGATTAGTAACCTTTAAAATGAATAGTTATAGGACTTTTATAGTTCCTGTCATTAATTAGGGATGATTTACTGGTTTGGAATTACATTGAAAATATGTGAATGACTATTAAATTAAATAATTTGGGATTAAGATTTGATATTGTTCAGTTTACAGATAAACACATAAGGAAGTGACCAATGAAAAATAAATATATCACACAGTTTTAAATACTATGTTGACTTTTATTGATGGTTTCATTGAGTGGAACAATTAAATTTATAATAAAGGTTTGAATGGCAATTTTTTAAGTTCAGATTGTGACTTGAATGACATAGCTATCTTGTATTCATGGTTTCCGTGAGAGGCAGTTATTGATAATCAACGGGTTATTGAATGCCCTTTTTTGGAAAGCATTTAAACTCATTTCAAAATTTATTGTAATTAATTTTGTTTATTTCATTTTCGTAGCAATTATTTACAAATAATATTTAAAATTTTCATTTTTCCCCCAGAAGAAAGAGTAATTTTGTTATATCTTGCATTCTCTATATTTTTTATAAAGTCAACAAATCTAATAAGTTCTTGATATTAAAACTTTTGTTTAAGAAGCAATGTTATAAACACTGAGGAAATAAAGTCATAGGAAAACAATGTGTGAACATACAGATAGCAGTAAAAGTCGAATGCAATAGCAGGACTTTCAACTGTGCTCAAGTAATTGGAGTGTAAATGCATCTGATATAAAAGCCTATACACGGTGAGAAGTCACAGATTTTAAAAGTGCAATGGTGGCTGTAGATAGACGAAACAGAAGTTCCATTTTGGAACTCTGTAGAAAATTCAACATTCTGGGACCCACAATGTTAAGAGCGTGCAGTGAATCTCTAATTATAACTGAAACTTTGTACACGTTGTAGCCAACCGCCGGAACCTAATGATCAAGATTAGCTACGTGTGAGCTGTGGGAACAAACAGGCATACTGATTGAAATAACCACAGCAATGAATATGGGATTTACAAAGGATGTCCCCGTTAGAAATATACAGTGAAATTTGTCTGTAATGGGCTGTGGTAGCAGAAAGCAGACTCGAATGCCTTTACTAATGGACAAACCTTGCAGACCTCTCCTTTGCTCGTGATCATATCAGTTGCTTGTTCATATGAGTTAAGATTTCAGTTGCTATAAATAGATGAGTTTGTTCGGGTATGGGGCAGATCACATGATGTTAGGGATCATATGACCTGCCCATGATCTTCCACAATGATTGTTAACAAGACATTGTGGAAGCTTGTGATGTCTCCACAATGGTGTGGACTGTTTTTACTGGGAATGAACTGGGTCTTTGACCGATTATTTGATGAACAGGCTTACATTTAGTTACTTGAAGATTACTTGCAGCTATTTAATGATTTCATGTACCTAAGCAACCATGGATATTTTATTAATGACAATCTCCAAATTATAGGAACACTAATATGTGTAATTGGTTTGAAGAACATTCTGCATAAATCTAAGGAATGGTTTGGACATCTGGATTTCCCGATCTGTATCTCATTAAATATTTATGGAACATAATTGCGAGGCAAATTCATGCACAAAATCTTGCACTCGCTACACTTTCCCATTTATGGTCGTCTATAGAGGCAGCATAGCTAAATATTTTTGATGGAGATTTTCAAAGACTCGTTGAGTGCATGTTGAATCAAGTTGCCATCCTTCAGCGGGTAAAAGGACCCGATTTGCAATTAGGAGATTCCGTGAATTTTATTAACACAGTGTATTATCTAAATGGAAAATTTATCTACAAGAGTCATTTTAGAATGTTCCTCGTAAATGGATCATTGCTTTTCCTTTCATTAGTTCTGGAAATTTTTGCTTTAAATATCTACCTTATCACTCATATGAATATATCACTCATATGATATGAATTGTTTATTAAAAAATAGCTCATTGTTCATATTAAATTAAAAATTGCTTATATTTCCATCAATTTGGTTTGAGATTACAGAAATCTGTTCACATGACATATCAGTCAGATATCTTATCACTTTAATAAGCTCATAGTGATTTTGGAAAATTTTCGATTTAAAAATTTGGCTTAAGAGTGAAACGTTCATTGAGAAATAAAACCGAACTATTGACTCTTATCTACTTTAATTCTCATACATAATTAACTCTGATAACAAAACTGCATTTGTTTTATTTATCTTGGATCAGATTTTACTAAAAAAGATATTTTGTCTTATATGTCTAATGATACATCTAATATTATCCAGTTATTTGCAATATATAAAATATATTTAAAATGCAGTGTTTTTGTTTAAATATGAAAGAAAAAGTTTAAAAATACATAAAAGTGATAAGTTTCACTTTGATACAATGATTGCTTACTGCTCAACAGATGAAAATGTGATTTTAGATGAAGAAACATATTTTGTTACAGTAGACTTTATCAAGGCTGTTTAAGTACAACTGAGGCATATATTTTCTTCATGAGATGATGTAAAATGAAACTTCCATTAAATTTAGCTTAGCTTTCCTTGGGAATGTAGAAATGCATTTTTCATAATTCTCACAAAAATTTATTTAATAAATTCAGTAAAGTAAATATACATAACCGTTATGATTATTTCAAATAAAGTACGATGGTTGCCAAAATAGTATTGGGCATTGGTCAACAAATTTTATAAGTCAATAGCTTGTATTTTTATGAAAGAATTCAAAGATAATTATGAAATCTACATTACACATTTGTAGTTTTGTTCATCTTATTAATGACACACAAGGGCCATTAATAAGATAATAATTCTGCCATTAATAAAACCAGATTTAAATGTTATGTATCTTTTATGGTACATTCAAGAGCCATAATTCACTAATTTTTATATTTCATGATAGAGAACAAAATATCAGTCGGTTAAAATTATCATACGATATTTTAATAATGTTCTTAAATGCAATGAAGCATACTTTTATTCCAGTATTAATTTATTTATAGTACTGCGTTTCATTAGTTATTAGTTTTGAAATCAGTGTAAAAGTCTTTCATGGCTGAAAAATTAAAAAAAATTAAGGAATTATAAAATTTTCCATACTGTATGTATTGTAATTCAAAGAATGTCTGTTATATAATATAAAAGTATCGTGTAATAAAATATAATACACAGATTTATAGAATATTTTTAATTTAAAATTATTATAAAAATACACTTTAAAAGTTTTTACTTACTAATATCAAATTAATAGCCTCAAGTGTTAGATTAAGAACTATTAAAAAGAGAGGAATATATTAATACTAGATATATATTAATGAGAACATAAGAAGTGTTATGTTATACATAAATAAAAAATTTAACTAATTGAAATTCCAAAACTAGAACTTTTTATTTAATTACCATCAAAACTAGTGACATAAATCCTAAGCCTATTTTTAAAACAAATACACTATTTATGTTACTATTTCAGTATGAAACTTACGTTAACAGTCCATTGACATAGGCTGTTGAAAAAAATAACTATCATAATGTATCAGTAATTTAACGGTCTGATAGTTAAAGGCATTATGGGGGAAATTTTCTGCCGACCTTGGACTGAAAGAACAGAACTACATGTCAAGAGTCCTAAATATAGCCGCCGTGTAAGCCGTTCTCATGGAAAATATTTCACTTCTTTTTAACTTGTGCGGGACAGTTAATTATGAGTTCTAACACATCACAAAAGAATTTCCATCATTTCATTTTCACTGTGGTAGGTTTCGTGTTCAGTTTAGAATTATATTTAATACGTTCATTATTCGACGATTTCAAATACAATGCTCTGCAGATAGAGCCTTATCTTGACAATTGAAAAAGAAAGGACGATAATTATACTCGAACTCAAGAGATTCCAAGTTAGCAAGATAGTAGGAAAATGAACAAAATACCGGGAATATTTGATGAATTGCCCAAGGGTACAAAAGAAAAAGAATACTACTGACAAAAACACATTCCGAAGAAAATGGGAAATGAAAAAAAAAATTTTACAATTAATTTTTTTCATAAAAATATTAAAGGATCCCTTTATTCACTTTTTTAAAATTATTGTCAATTTCTCTTGAATAAGAAAAAAATTTGCCTTAAATTTGAAGGCAAAACTTTTAATATAAAAATACTTAATATTTCATTTTTTTTAATACTTAAAAATAACCTTGTTATTTATAGAATTTATTATCAACTAATGGTAAATTTATGAATAAAGCAATGTTATTTATAAAATTAATCAAGGAAAATTTGTAAGTTTAATAAAGAAAACAAATAATTACAGAATTTATAAAATTCATTTAATGATTTATTTCAATTTTTATAAAAGAAAATTTAATCAAATTACTTATTAGTTTTAAAATGAAGTAACTTTCAAGTAGTAATCATAATTTTTAAAAATTCAATAATATATCAAAATATGAATGCAAATAATATTAAGATGAGAAGTCAATTTCAATAATGTCAGCGGATATAAACCAAATTTTAATATAAATCATGATTATATTACTCATCTTGATTTATATCACACCTTTCAATATAAATCAAGATACACTTTAATTTCATTTTACATATTAGGATTTTATATTAGAGTTTCTGATTCTTTTTTATTTAAATATACTATTTATAATAAACAAGATTAAATTACACAGATCTATACAATAATTTCCAAAATTTCAGCAAGAAATTGCGGAATCGGAATAAATCTTCTATAAGTTGTTTGAAATAGTAAATATTTAGATAAGCAACAAAATTAAATCGTGTAGCTTAATGGAAAATACCGTCATTTTTATATTATTTATATTAATATGATACAGTTTAAAGCTGTTGTTTACTAAGATCCTGTTCAACTAACGGTTGTATATATTAAGCAATTTTAGAGAAGTAAATGTTTACAACCATGACCGAGGAAACATTTTGTGCTAGAAAGAAGACTTCTTGGTTGGTGGTCTATTTCTAAAGGCCATAAGTCTATTTAGAAGGAGGTCAATGAAGATGTAATTGTAATTGGTGATCGTTCTCTGGTAAATAGATTAATAAAAAGATCTGTTTAAACTTATGATATCAAAAATTTAGAGAACTTTTGAAAGCAGATCAACAATTACCTCTACTGCAATCACTTTTTGACTTTTTGTGACTAAATGTAAGATACACAGGACTCTATTCACGTCAGATAAGGGCTTATACTTGAAACTGCACTGAAAATTAGTAGGTTTATTCTATTACTTATGAACACACATTTGCTTCATAGAAGTTCATAGACATATTTACAAATATATATATATATATATATATATATATATATACTTAAAATTGATTTTTTGTGCATAATACCATATTCTTAAATAGACACACAGACCACTGTGTGAAATCATATAAAACTTTCAATGTTTAGAAGTACAAATATTCCACACTGTATCCATTGTTCTTCCGGTTACTGCTATAATTGAGATACTTTCATTTTAAATTATTCAATAGTCCCCTCTTCTGTTCGTCTCGAAACATAATATTTCAAATAATTAAAATGTCACGACCAGTGCATTCTCCAGCCCTAAAAATGTGATGTATTGAATTACTGGCCTTCAACTTCATTATCAAGTTCTGTATGGGTTTAAGACTGCATTACATTTTCAATAAGCAGTATGAAATATGCACATAACAGACAATCAATCCATAAGCAATATGAGGCTATTGTAAAGCCTGCAATATTACTCTGAATCCATTTACTGAATTTATATATAT
>JAPDSC010027996.1:93944-112557 GCA_026290005.1 Latrodectus geometricus
ATATATATATATATATATATATATATATATATATATATATACATATAAATGTATATTTTGTTTTTAATATTATATAATATTATTTGTATTAGTAATATTACAAATAATTTGAAGGGCTTGAATTCGCTGGCACCTAGTTGTGGTCGAATGGTTAAAAACGCTTAGCTTGCTGTAATTATATTTAAAATTTAATTTAAATATAGTTAACTGAGAAGATGCTATTTAACGAAATTTAAGAATGTAATTTATGTGATCAATAATCCTAGATACGTATTTTATATTGAATGCACCTTTTACCTTGGATTGCAATAATAAGAATATACTGATAATGTTGTTATATTGCTGTATATAAACATTTTTGGGAATTTCTCGGAAAAAAATTTGTTTTATGAAGACAGAAATTGAAAGCTATCGTAATTGTAGCTTTATGATAAATTTATATTTTAAGATTTTGGATTAAGAATATTTAATACATAGATAATACCTAATATCATGTACTTTTATATATCGTGGTATTTTTTGGTAGAATTATTATTTGAAATGATGAATAAGGATATTTATAAATATAGAAAATTATATAAGCTGTGTTGAAAAAAAATTATAATGAAGTATTTCTGTTTGTAATCAAATTTGTCATTCTTTTTAAATTGAAAAATAATTATTTATGTTAAAATATTTCTTCACACATTATTTCGTTTAAAAAAAACAACTATTTAAAACTATTAGTTTTTCTACATAGAACGCTATGGCTTGCTTAAAAAATTGGTGTTTTCGGTTATCAAAAGGTAACGGGTTATGTACTTGACCAATTTGGAGATATAATGTTTTCATTTGTTGTGGCTGGTACATATCCTCTTTGTGAAATAACATTGTGGACATTGCGACTGGTCGAGGCTGCACTGTCCCACCAATTTTCATGGCTACACGATGGGATCCTCACTGAGTATTCCACAAAACAAAATTTCATCAACTTCCTCAAAATATCTCTAGGTCTTCACTAATAATTTTGTTAAAATATTTTAATGTTTTCATGAATTAAAATTTACCAACTGTTAGTACCATATACAAGACCCAATATGTAAGGCTGGAAAGTATTTAAAGCTTTGGGTTTTAATGAGAAATAATCACTTGATGTTTTAAATTAGTCCATTTGACACAGTGTTTCTGAAGACTTTATTTCTTAAAGTAATTAATTCTACTTGGATTTTCTTGACTCTCATATATCATCTTGATTAAACCCAATCAAAAAACACCATCTGTTATAATTAATGTCTGCTTATTAGATATTTATAAACAATTATGTATGAATTGTTGATATAGTCGCTTCCTCATGAGAAGGAAAAAGAGATGGAAAATGTTAGAATCGATCTTTTTAGTTGATTATATTTGTAAATTTCTACACATCACACATTTAATTATTATTAATAATTAACCTTTAAAACAATAGATATAGTTAAAGGTCTTATCATATACAGAGATGTGTTGATAAAAGGAAAAATGAAGGTTGTCGAAATATAATTAATCTACTATATATGTACGAAATATAATCTATTATATAACTGTAATATAATTAAGATGTAGTTTCTGACTGGTGCTTCAAGACGAATATCAGACTCTACTAGTTTTTTTTATAACTTTAGGTAATGCATTAATACCCAGTTCGCACTGCACTTTTAAATGCATTTAAACCTTAACTGAACTTTCTCGCAGTGGCAACTTGTAATTTCAGTAAGTCGAAATTTATTTATCTTGAATCAGATTGACAAATTGATTTAAATGCATGTCAGTTAATTTAACGACATCTTGTTTTCTTCTATATTGTTGTCAGTGTTTGTTAAAATATCTAAGGCCCCTCAAAATAAATATAAGAGCAGAAAATTAAAAAAAAATAAAGAATTATTTAAATTTTGCTGCTCTTATAACTAAGCATAGAATATCAAGTATTAACTAAGCATAGAAAAATTATGCTAGGTACGAGAAGAAATAGATTTGTCAACCTCATGATTTGTTTTTTTATCCATCATTTGAAAAATAATCTAAATATACGTCATTTTGCTCTTTAAATGTTAAAAAATGTACGCAACTATAAAACGTTTAAAAATATCATATCATTTATAATATCGACCAACAATAAATAAAATTTTGAATTAAAAAAACAATATTTCTCTTAAATCATTTTCGATTGCAAGGGAGTGGGAAAACTGCTATTGTTTTTTTAAATAAAATTTTGAATAAAAAAAAACAATATTTCTCTTATACCAGTTTCGATTGCAAGGCAGTGGGAAAACTGCTTTCACTGTTGTATTGAAGTTAAATCTAATTTAATTGACTAAAAAAGTGCAGTACGGACGGGGTATAAACATCTTAGCATTAAAACACAATAGTGAGACGACTAAACGAAACATGCAAATCCGTCATGTGAAGTCAATTTTATGTAAGATAAGCTGAAATAGTGTGTATCTTTGGCTCTGAATGTTTCTCCATTACTTTTATAATACTGTTTCATTTCAATCTTAAGAGACTTGCTATTGTTTGAGGAAATGAAATTGAAATTCTTTCATTTCTAATTGAAGGCCACTATATAAAGATATGCACAGGTGAAGTTCACTCAGACTCAAATGGTTGTCTTTTCAGGAAAACTCTCATAATACAGTTATCATTAATATCTGTTAACTGTCCGAAAAAATGTAGCATATGCAGAGAAATATATTACTCATGGCAGAATCAGCAAGCAAATATTTGTGACCAGGTGTAGAAACATGTCATCATAGTTTTTCTTTTTGTAATAAAAGGTGAAATTTTTCTCTTAAAGTAATAATTGAAAAAGGTCGAATATATTTTTTTTATATGCTTCAGGATAGGAATATGAAATTCAGGAATGCTTAAATCTCGGCTAGTAAAATTTTGCGTTAAATTGTTGAATTAGTATGGTTAATTAGAAACTAAGCATGAAGCTACTATCCTGACTAATGCAAGGATTTTGAAATCTGAATTCCTTTTTGCACTTTAATACAAGTCATTGCTTCAGTAAATTATCATAAGCATTTTATACCGTGATACAAAATGTTTATATAATATTGTTTACAAAATATTTTGTATGTAATATTACCAGCTGCGACAATACGAGTCATTTAATACATTAAGCTGAAGGAATAACTTATTATTTAAAATCAGGTTTAATATATCAAATCCGTTGGGATACGAAAATATTTCGGATTTTTTTTCTGACTCGGAGATTACTATAAGGATTAGATATTAGTACAAAACTTAGATTCCTTAAAAGAAAGATGCTGTGAATCAAAAATAATATCTGAAATAGTAAATTTAAGTGAGGGATTATTTTGTTCTGCTTAAATATTTTATTATCAATTACACAATA
The DNA here is from genome assembly GCA_026290005.1 of Latrodectus geometricus. NCBI lineage: Eukaryota > Metazoa > Arthropoda > Arachnida > Araneae > Theridiidae > Latrodectus > Latrodectus geometricus. The sequence continues at coordinate 97,324 of JAPDSC010027996.1, forward strand.
AACTTTTAGTGTAACTGAATTTATAATCGCTATCAAATTGCGATTGATAATACTTAACATATGAGTAATTGATAATTATACAGCAGTACATAATGCTGAACCTATATTTAAAGTGTTCTTAAAGAAATTTCTCTTTAAAGAGAAATGCAAGAATTCCACCTTTGGAATAGAGAAATACTAACAAAAGTAATAAATTCGCAATAGAGTTTAAGCATTCCACGTATACAGCTACGTGTAAATTCCATAATTATAAATATTTATTTGTGCCATAAATGTAAAATTACATTTTATTTATTTTTGATTTTTTTAATAATTTTGATACAATTTTTATTGCTTTTTTGCAATTCATATCCGAATTTTGCTTTATTTCACTATTTATGAGCTATTGGCGTAATAGTTTTTAAGAGCAACAATTTGCTTTCATATGAACGAAGAAAATATTATTGCTTAAAAATGATGTTTAATATATTGTGTTCTGCTCTTGAACATCCATAAATATAGCCCATTTAAAATGTAAAATTTTTGATAAATTTTTAATCCTAAGGTTAAAAATTTATTAAAAATTTTACATATTTGGAAAGTTTGTTGATGAAGATTTGAAAAAATATGACCTCAAATCTTGAACAATATAAATTATAAAATACGGCGACATATAATTAAAATATTTCATTATTAAAACGGAAAAAATGAATCGAGTATAAAGTACATAAAAAATTAAAGAGACATATATGAGCAGTATTTTAATTTTTATATTATTATATACATTTGCATACACTTTATTATTCCTTAAACATATTTACATGTATATGTTCCGTCAGACTAGATGAGAGATTGGAAACAACAATAACTATACACACAGGCACGCGTATACCCACATTACTTAGAAAATAATGTAAATTAAATAAATATATTTATTTCTTAACCGATAAAGTTTTAAGAAAAAGTTTATTTCATGCATTCTTAGAGTTTTTACATATTTATATGGCCCTTAGTTTTTTACATTTTTATATATTTCATTCTTCCTGGACGTCGTAACTATTTATGCTTTTATTTATTGGATATTCAGCTAAAAATTAACCAACATTTTCTTTGTAATATTAGAAAACAATTCGCTGTAACATTTCTACTGGAAACATTTTCTTCTATGAATTTGCTGTTTGCGCTCGAAATCATAAATACAAGCGGTAAATTCTAACAAATAGCGTAATCTGTGTACCAGGAAAACAATTTGATATATGTTTCCGCTTCAGCCTGAAAAGAAACACAATTGACATATGTGAAGAAATGGGGACATCGAACTTGGAATCTCGACTCAATTTTTCACTATTCCAAGAAATATTTGACTTTTTATGTAGTTTTGTTTTCGGTTTCAACTGCAAACTTGCGTAAATGATTGGGGTAGTTTGTAAACATTAATTTGACCTATTACTATCAATGTTATTCGGTTAAAGGAAAAATATAGTTTAAAATAGCAACTGTAACCGCAATGCGTAATTACAAAATTATATACATATAATTAATTTTTATATGTATAAATAATATAATTTATATAAGCATAATTATATATATATAAAATTATTAACAAATTATCAAATTTTTCGAATTTTCGATAAGGCATGTTTAGAGATTTAATGATAAGTTATTAAATTTTTTTCTTTGGCTTTTTAAATATTTTATTTTCTAGAGTGTTAACATAAACTTGTTATGTTAATTAAATACTAATTCAAATTTGTTAGTTAAATTAATTCAAAGCAGTTATTAATTTCTATCTTTATTTTCAACATAAATAATTCACTTTTATTCTTATGTTATTTAATACATTAAAACTTTTAAATTTAATTGACGTAAAATATGTAAGATTTGGAACTATTGATCATAAACTATGGACCATTAAATAATTGTATCATTTTTCTAGTATTTTTATTTTTTATTTATTACTGATATTTCACTGAAGGTCATTTTTAAAATAAATAGAATTTTTTCATTTTAGAACTTCCTATAAAACTTTCCAAAAAAGCTCACTCACAATTTTAATTAATGGAATATATTTTAATTTATTTATTTTTAACTTATGTTGTTTCACTTTAACCATAAACTAATATATATATATATATATATATATATATATATAAATAATTGTGCTTCTATCTATGTATAATCTATGTATATAATATTTTGAGATACATAATGAAATTTTTAAGGAAAATTAATTTTTTATAGAAATTACTAGTCTGATAAAAATTTTTTATTATTAAATTATACTTATGAATATTAATCAAAGGGCTATATTGCCTAAGAAATTTCTGATACGATATTGTATATGAAAATAGAGTGGAACTTTTAATATTCATATATTTATTTCATAAATTAGGATACTACAATTTAATTGAACAGTGATTCCATTTTTCTTATATATTATTATTCCATTTTTCTTATTATAGAATCCTTCACTCTTGTAGCAATTAAAAAATAAATTGATTTCCCAAATTGGATTGGCAATTATTATATTATATGATCTACTTGATAACATAATATGTTCGAGTTGATAACATAAATTCCAATCTATTGAAATATTATTGATAATAAAATATTTTTTGTAATAAAATATTTTTAACAAATTTACTGTTGACGAAATATTATCGGAAATTTTATCACATGCAATAACATCGTCCGTGCACACTTTAACAAATACTGTTATCAGTTAATTTAAATATATTTTTAGCATCAACAATATCAAAATTATTTCTTGAATAAATAAATTATTTGAACAGCATTTTGTTATTTTACCAAATTTGTGCTCCATATACGAACTCATTTCCAATTTCTTGTCTCCTTTCTCTCGTTTATTACATTTTACATACATTAAATACAAAAGATAATGACCACAGATTGTTTACCAAAACCTAAATGGAAACTATATTATCTTTAAATTGCTAAAACGAGAAGCAAATTTAAAGTCGAATCAATATTAAGCTATTTGTATAAATTATATTTTCAAAAATAACCTTCATTTTTAAGTACTGTGACAAAAAACAAGGTTAAAATATCCATTCCGTCGTTATTAAAACTCAAAAAGTATTCTAAACTTTTATAATTTTATAAATTTATTTATTTTATTGAATATACCTTAGCAACATTTTATAACGCAATTAAATATAATCATGATTGCTTGTACCACAAATTACAACTTACCCCTTCCATTACTCAGGTGGCTTCTATCTTTCACCATTGACATTCTCTCACCAGCATTCTTATTTATATCTTTTTCAGAAGTTGTGCGAATGACTGCGAAATTTTCTTCGAAAAATAGAGCATCACTGGAAGAAAACATGTATTGTTTTCTGATAGTTATTGTTTTTCGTTTACACATAATACATAATCATTTCGAGGAATAAATTACTATTTTGCACATAAGATTCACGTAATCAAATGCGAAAATAATTTTAATCGGTTGCTTGATGTTAATCGGTAACTAATAATTTAATGCCAATATTGAAGACAAGAATATCGATTTTTGTGTCTTCTGTTTTTAAATGAATGATATTCAATGAGATAAAATTATTAAAACTTTAATAATGATATGTAAATGTTTGCTTGTGTTTGGAGGTTTTGGTTACATGGAGCTAATCACTAAATATGAAATTTCCCAGAGATTCGTAACTAAGACAAAGCCACTATTTAATGTCCTCAATAACTGTAAAAATATTTAAAATCTTATTTCAGCGGCAGGAAAAATCAATTTACATATTTACAAGGTTTTAGTTAGGCCTGTTCTTGCACATGTTTTGACTACAATAGTTTAAGAGGCATTTGCTATATTTGAAAGAAACATTTAGAGACGAATATTTTGAAAAAACAAACGCGTGGTAATTCTTGGTGAAAAAACAGCTAACTTTAAAATTTATAAGTTATTAGATATGAAATTCGTTACAATACAGAAGATTAAAAAAAGAGAGATACCTAACTAGTTTAGCTGATGATAGAATCTTTAAAGAGGTTTTAATCATTTTGAGTAATTTTGGTTAAAAGATTCCAAAAAAAAAAAGAAAAAAAAAGAAAAAGAAAATTCAAACGTTAGACGGATTGAATGACCCGAAAAAAACCTGAAAACTGTTAAAGTGTGAGAAATTAGAAAATTTCGGCCAGTAATAGTCGGCATGATATAGAATTTTGAGGAAGATCAAGGTCCATAAATTCTGCATCATTTAACGAGTAATTTCTGTAAAGTATCTGTAAAGAAGGAAAATGAGGGATTATACAAATAAATGGCTTATTCTTATTTAATAATTAATATTTAATTCTGCATAAGTTATGGTTTCACCAAAAGTCAGTAATGAAGTATACTCATAAAGTAATTTTCAATGTTATTATTTGAGTACGTTAAAAATTTCATTATTTTAAAATTTAAAATTGGAAGAATACTTTGTAATATGTTTAAATCTATATATAACCAGGATGATGAAATAAATTTTTGTGATATTTATTTCATCAATCTATTAATTTTTTCTGTCATATAAAAAAACCTCTGTAAATCATTCTATTTTCGTTTATTTTTTACTTACATAATGTTACTTAAGATTTATTATAAATGGGAATGAGATAATTTCTAAGATTGTATCAAACTTTGTCTACATTTATTTCAGTGAATTGGCATTTAAGTTTTGAATGAAACATATATGGCCTTTAAATTTTACTCTTGAATGACTTCCATCTATAGGCGGAAAAAGAAAGATTTGAATTTTGATTAATTTAATTTTTTTTTGTCTTACTTTCATATTTTTTGCATAACTTTGAGAAGTGGTGCTAATGCTTCTCAATACTTTTTGGGAAACGGCTGTTTGTATATTTGTGTGCTCTGAGGAACCATCAAAAAAGAATATCATGAGCTGACATTAATTAGTGCCTTTTTAATAAACAATTTAAGTTACATCAAAAATTTAATTCAGCATTATTTACAAGTATGTTAAATTATTTATTAACATACTCTTAAAAATTGTCTTTTTAAAAATATGTTAATATTTAAATACTAAAACAGTTCTAAAGAAATATTTTTACAATGTATATGAAAACTTTGCTTTTTTCTCACTCAATTTTTGGGTCAAATAAAAAAATTGTGGTATAAAAAACGTATTTTTTGAAAATATTTTATGAAAATCTGAATAAGTTTATACTTTTAATGGCTTTTTTTTAATAAAAAGGTTGATAAAATACAATATTAAAATTATAATATAATTTTTTAACCCAATCTGATCCTTTAAACTGGCCAGAGTACACACGGATTTTGATTTTGCATTGTCTTGTTTGTGTTTCTGCGAATTAACTGCGTCGATAAGGATCCCTCCACACAGAAACTTTAGGAACTACATAATAAACAGGTTAATTCCTTAAGACCTATCTATGGTATTTTAATATCCACCACGTAAATTGCTCTCCGGAGGGACTTTTCGTAAATTGTGGTTAATATTCACTGGTCACAAGGGTTGAAACCCAGAAAACTCCAATAGATATGAACAAAGAAGCACAGCATTCATCTCTCGTTATGTGGCTGGAATCGAACGCGCTATCTTATACACCAAAGAATGGTGTTTTGTAATGAAGTTACTGTGAGTCCACCAAAGGAGACCTTGTTAAGACTTTTACGTTTTTTAAATGATCGAGTCTGGTCATCATTCTGCATCTCGGGTCAATCAAAATTATTCCACTCACCGTCTAAAATTTTTAGTTTTTCTCATTTCTGTTCCTTATATCCTTATAAAAATCACCATTAAAATTAACCATTAATCACATAATCAAATTAATTACATTATAATTAACTACCTTTCCTTTGATCATGTTTAAAATTCTTTCTTATTAGAAAATATCAGTCGATTGTAAAGTTCTTGTTAGTTATTCATGTTCAAATTACAATCATTCGGCACATTTTTTGAGGTTTTGAAATGAAGTATATACAATAATGTTTTAGTTTTTACATAGTGCAGTAAAAATTCTGTTAAGTAAAATCTATTTTACGTTACTGTTATCACATGAAAAATAATTTCACGGGGGAACCAATATATACTGAAGCAAAGGAAAAAACTGGAAAAACCAAAAACAGGTAACCCAAAAATTATGCATGCAGAAAACACAGTAATATCAATAATTTATATTTCAACAATAGCTCAGATCATCCATTTTTAACGAAATGATCTTTCTGCTACATCATGTACATTATAATAGATTACCCATTAGTATTTTTATGATGATATTCATTTTACCAAAAATAAGCCAACATTGTTGATCTGATGTTATGACCTTGTTCATACTCATGACGCTGATAATCATACGAGAGTCAGTGTTATCTTTCTTAAAAATATGCTGATTTATGTTGAAAATTATTCTATGTTGATTTACATTGAAAATTATTATAATAGAAATAATTTTCAATGTAAATCAACATAATCCTAACGTACTAAAAAGGCAAGAACTAAAAAGGTATTAGTTTAAAATTTGAAAAAATTCTGGATTTGTGAACATTAGGAATAATTTAAAATAAAAAGAAAAAAATTAAAGAAAAAAAATTGAATAAGTAAAAATAATTAAAAATAGGAAAATAAATGCGTTAAGAAAAGAAGTGGAATAAAAAATCTTCTATCATCAATGAAACTAGGAGAGAGCATTTTAAATTCATTTCTGTAAAAAAAGTTGCCAAAAAACAAACATTCTACAAATAAATAGTTCTAAGTACTTTCAAGACAATGGAAAAGAAATGAAAGTTTTAAAAATTAACAAAAGATAAAAAGAAAAAAAACCCCAACGAAAGTGAAAGTTTCTCCCCTCCCCCAAAAAAAAATTACAAAATCTAATTAATTTTACGTAATAGTGTGTAAAATGTTTTAAAAATTATAAAATATTTGGAAGAAAAAAACTATTAATAGGTAAATCTTAAAAAAAAATAAATATATTAAAAAAAAGCAGTTTAATAATAATTGAAATATAGATACGTATTAGGAAAATTAAAGTAAGCATATATATATATATATATATATATATATATATTTATACATGGCATGGATTTTAAAATCAATAAGCAAAAAAATTTCATTTTTATTTAACGAATATTTACAGTATTACATATTGTGAAATTTCATTATTTATGATCGTAAAATGAAGAAAATAAGGTGTCTGATAATTTAATCAAACATAATGTAAGAGAAATGAAGGTCATTTAATTCAAGGTTATCTATTGTGAAAGTTCTAAGAAAAATTTTACCAATAATGGCGTCGCGACATGCCTAGCTTCACATCAAGGTTCTTTTTAATAATAGTTTAAATTGATGTATCTGAATATTAAATGGCTTAGAAAAGCTAGAAAACAAATGTAAATTATATTTATTTATGAATAAATGTACCGTATGAAAGAGACAAATATTTTAGAAGTTCTCGTAATTTAGTTAAGAGTTGATAACGTCTTAGTTTTTAAAGATTACAGCCTAGTATTTTTCCTTTTTGTCCCATTACTTGAAATCAGATTGTATCAAATTCTTCACTTTCTAGCTTCAGAAATTTATTTACTAGGAATTAACGGTTTTTGGATTCTTAGTTTTAGAATAAGAGTTAACAGGGTAACAAATACAAATGTGATAACAGTGAAATTTATAAAATAATTATCATTACAATTGGCTCATTATGGTCTTGTAGTAGGACAACGCTCTTTAAAGCGAATGGTCCCGTGTTCGATACCAGATACTGTTGAACAATGAGAGACGGATGTTGCTTTCTTTCTTTAGCATGTACTTTTGACAGAGTGAGTGCTTGGGAGTTTTCTGGGTTTCCTACCTTGCTACGCGTGAACATGGCCCACTATTTACGAAAAGTTCAATCAAAAGACTGTTTATAAGGTAGACATTAAAATGCCTTGAAACAGTCTTAATTCGTAAGATTGTCTACTATGCGTTATCAAAATTAGTATTATCTTACATCTTTTTCTCTATTTTATATCATCACATAATATACGGAACTCTAGAACTTGCTTTCAAGACAATTTAAGTCTATATTACGAAAATATCGAAGAATAAAATCTGAAATCCTAATATATTAACCTTCAAAAACAAAGGAAAAATACTAAAATAACAATAAATCATTTAGTAAAAAGTTCGATTATATTATATTTTGATTTGATGAATATAATTCAAGTGTGTGTTACGATATATATATACACTGTTGCATGTGTGTGTGTATATATATATACAACGATATATATACACACACACACACACACATGCAACAAATTATATTTATTACATTTTACAAAAATCAAAATTTTTAACGGGTATTATATAATAAATGCTAATATTTATAAAACAACAGAATATAGTTATAGTTTAAAATTGACAACACTAACATTAATTAAAAATAATTTTAACTTGTTAGAATAATTGTTAAAAAAAGCATTTACTTAAATTTATTATTAAAATACTACACTACTGGCCATTAAAATTTCTACACCAAGAAGGCGACATGCTACAGACGTGAAATTTATATGAAAAAAAGAAGGTGCTGCGATATGCAAATGATTAGCTTTTCAGCGCATTCAGACAAAGCAGGCGCCAGTAGCGACACCTACATTGTGTTTAAATGAGGAAATTGTTCAGCCGGTTCCTCATACACAAATTGCATTTGAACGTTGTTGCCTGGTGAAAAGTTGTTGTGATGCCTCGTGTAAGAAGGAGAAATGCATACCAGCACGTTTCTGACTTTGATAAAAGTCGAACTGTAGCTTACCGGGATTGCTGTTTATCTTATCGCAGTATTGCTGCTCGCGTCGGTCGAGATCCAATGACTGTTAGCAGAATATGGAATCGATGGGTTCAGGACGGTAATACGGAACGCCATGCGGGATTTCAACGACCACCTATCACTAGCAGCCGAGAAGACAGGCATATTATCCGCATGGCTGTAATGGATCGTGCAACAACGTCACGAGCCGTGAGTCAAGAAACGGGGTCGTTTGGAAGACAACAAGTGTCTGCACGAACAGTTCGACGACGTTTGCAGCAGCATGGACTCTCAGCTCGGAGACCATGGTCGCGACTTCCCTTGACGCTGCGTCATAGACAAGAGCGCCTTAAATGGTGTGATCAACGACGAACCTGGGCGCACGAATGGCGAGACGTCATCTTTTCAGATGAATCCAGGTTCTGTGTATAGCATCATGATGGTCGCGTCCGTGTTTGGCGGCATCGCGTTGAACGCACACTGGCAGCGTGCCTTCGTCATCGTCATACTGGCCCATCATCTGGCGTGAGGGTATGGGGTGCCATTGGATACACGTCTTGGTCACCTCTTGTCCGCATTGACAGTGCTTTGAACAGTGCACGTTACATTTATGGTGTGTTACGACCCGTGGCTCTACCCTTTATTCGAGCCCGGCGAAACCCTACGTTTAAGCAGGATAATGCCCGACCGCATGTTGCTGGTATTTTACGGACCTTCCTTGATACGGAACATGTTCGGCTGTTGCCCTGGCCTGCACGTTCTCCAGATCTTTCACCAATAGAAAACGTCTGGTCAATAGTTGCCGAGCGACTGGCTCGTCACCAAACGCCAGTCACTACGGTTGATGAACTGTGTCATCGTGTTGAAGCTGCATGGGCATCTGTACCTGTACATGCAATCCAATCTCTGTTTGACTCAATGCCCAGGCGTATAACTGCTGTTATTACTGCCAGAGGTGGTTGTTCTGGGTACTGATTTCTTAGGATCTATCCAGCCAAATGTTTTGAAAATGTAATCACTTGTTATTTCTAGTATAATATATTTGTCCAATAAATATCATTTTGTTATCTGCATTTCTTCCTGGTGTAGCAATTTTAATGGCCAGTAGTGTACTTGAAACTAATGTGATGTATGTAAAATTAAATGCCATTATTATGTCATTGTAAATCTAATTTTTCGGAGAAAGCCTAATAAACAATACAGGATCATAGTCATAACTAATTAAAATACTTCTCTGGCTGAATGAAATTGCTATGGGGATCCTATCGTGACCTTGGAGAATATAATTTTGAAGGTCATGATACGGCCTCGAAATTCACGGCATACATCTCTCGGCCGTTAATTTGAAATTCTTGCCATAACAGAGAAACAGATTAAGTACAAAACTTAATCAAACTTACATTTCTTGAATTTGAGAAACACCCAAAGTGAAATGCAGTATACTTTAAAATTTCTTTGATTTAATTACTTAAGCCTGGAATGAATATTTTAAATTCATTTTATTCTGATTAAAATTTCTGTATATTATTTCCCATAAGGAAGTGGGAAATCATTTCATATGAACACGTGTTTTATGATTTGAAATATTTATGATGGTAAGCAAATTTTATTTACTTATATTCAGAAAGGTATTAAAGACTTTTATTTTAAACGTAAAATTATGGCTTTGAAAACTCAAATCACCTGATGAAAACTCTAAAACAGAAAGCAGCTGAGTAAGCTGCAATTTGTTTGGAGAAACTGTAAATCATTTCAAGCATTTGACTTATTCTCTGCTGAAAAACACAAATGTTGAGCTAATATAAGAGGAAGGAAAAACTTTCCTTTCGTTTTTCGCCTTGCCGAGAAAGCGCAATAAAAAGTAGAATGTCATATTTACGTGTTGCATCGGAAGAAACCAAGAAAAATTTAAGAATCTATCCAGAAAAGTCTTCATATAAAAAAGAAGCTTTTCTTCTATTATTTAACAATAGCTGGTATCGAACTTGGGACCATCCATTTCCTGACAGAATGTTCTTAGTATATGTGAACTGATTATTAGTACGACATTACTGTTTATTAAAACAAAGACCGCAGATATTGCTTAGAATTTTTTGTGAAATCGATGCTTCATAGTAGATTACAAATGAATTAAACGTATTTGATTAGTTTCCGATCATAAATTTAATGAATTATTTAATTTTGAATTCCATATAAAATCGATATTGCACATATTTCGCTATATTGAAATTTAATATCAATATTGTACATATATATTCATTCTTCGTATATAATAACTAAAACACCTTTCACTTTTATGAGTGAATATTTATTTCTATTTTCATTAGATTTATGGACATTTTCTTGCTTACCTATATCAACAAATATGAGTCGAATTCGTGCGTAAAATGCATATTTTTAAAGAAAAACAACCACTTAGAAAGTAAGATAATTATATTAAAATTAAAAAATATGAAAATATGGGATACATATTTATAGAACTCTTTTATAATTCCTGAATAATTTAGCACATTACTTAAATATTTTACAGAAATATTCAATTCCTGACTACAATTCACATTGCTTACAGTCTGCAATTTGAGCTTCATTTCTACTGTTGATTATTTCATAAGGATAACGGCACCAACAATTTCGTATTCATATTTATTATTATAGTTGTTTCAGTAAAACTAATTTACTAAAAATTTTATTTACATCACGACCGTGTCCAATTTACGCATATCCATAAAGATAGGAGCAACCCACACAAAATTTCAATCTTTCTAAACTTTACAAGAAAATAGACTTCTCGATAGAAAATAGATATTTATCTGGTTCAACTGATAAAAGTCAGTACAATCGGTAATATAAAAAAAGGAATCAGTTTTTGTAATTTTCCAAAACTGTTTTAATGCGTCAGAGTGATGCGTAGCTTAAGATTAGTGTTGATAACAGCTAAAAAGAACGCATTGAAGTATAAAACTAATTCCCAATGGCGAAAAATGAGTCATGACAAAGGGTTTCAACAAAATTAATATTCAAAAAGCAAATCATTAACTAGATATGTAAATATTATTAAAAGGTAATTTATAATTATAAAAAAAATAATTAAAATATCATTAATAATTATTATGAAATAATTATCTCTAATTTAACTGTCATTCATTTTACTTCAAATGAATGAAGATGCTTTAAAAGCGTTAATGCAAATAAACTGCCATAATATTGCTGAATAATTTTATAAATAATGAAAAATTACACGAAAAAAACTGATCCGAAATTCTCCTTCTCTCTCCGTAACTCGTTTATAAATAATTTCATTTTATTATCAATGAAAGCATAGGGTTTTTATTATTAAAAATATAATTTGATATGGGCATTAAAAAGGAACTGTCCTCTGTAAGCAACAATTAATTGTTAGAAATTGTAACTAAGTAATTGCATGTAAAATTGTAAAATGGTAATACTGTAATAATAAGAGTAAAATTAACACTGTTGATAATGCAAGAAATTTGAAAAAATTGCAAGAGTCGATACACAAGATACACGTAACATTTCTTTTTTATATATTGCGGACGAAATAATTTAATTTTCTTATTCAAAAAACGTATATGCCATATTCAAGGTGTTTTGAAAGATATGTTAGCAATCACTAAAGCCATTTTAAAACTTTATTCCTTGTTTCATTTAACAATATTGCCAACATTATTGTACGAAAGGAACATTTTTACTTTTGCTTTGGTGGATGATAAAATTGGTATACTTTTGCTTTGGTGGATCTTCGTTAAGCTATTATTAAATTTGGATATGCTTTTATTTGTTCTAGAATTTTACTAAATTTTGCGTATAAAAACTGTATAAAAATTAGATTTTAAATAGATTATAATACTTATGACTAATTAAAAATAATAATAAAATTATGTAAAATTTGCATGCTTTTCAGAAACAATTTCGTGACACACTTATATCAAATCATTCATCTCAACTAGTGTCAAGCTAAATCGGATAGAGAAACGTATATGAAATATAATTATTTTGGACAGAATTCAGAGAAAGCATTTGTATTTCAAATGATGTGTTTTCAAATTTATGACATATTTTTTCAAAACTTTTTGCTTATATTAGTAAATTCCTATATATTAGTAATTTCAGCTAATAATTCTTTAAATCTTAGTAATTATAATTATTTTTCGGAGAAGAAAAAAAATTCTGACGAAGTTTCTATAATGGTCTTTAATATTTGCAATTTTTCCCCCTTTGAACTTTGATGAAAATTTTCTATTTCTGTTGCGAGGCTACTACTTGGATATGTCCTTTCAGCACTACAGAGGAATATTAAATATAATAAAATATTGGCAACTTATATAGTGGCTCACCCAGCATCTGTGAAATCATTGCCCTGAAAGAGGGTGAGTCTTTGTGATTTAGAAGCAAACATCAAGCCGAAGACCCTCAATATTTGCCTTTCCACTCTCAGAAGTATCATTTCGCATGGAGGACATTGCAACCACGACATAATGAATGTGCCCCAATCCGCCATTAGTGAACAATTTGGATCTTAGATTGGATTGGTATTTGAATTCACTACCTTCCGATAATGAGATCGAACGTTCTAACCCAGTCCACTACTGCCGTATTTAAAAGAATATAATTATGTTGAGTATTATGCTAAATGCTCATATTATAAGCGAGCTTTATAATTTTTAATAAAAACATAGAATCTTAGTTTTAAATTGTTTTGTAAATACACAATAAACATGGTTAAAGGCTTAATATCATTTTTGAAGGAGATGGCCAGAAATAGTTAAAATGAATTATCATACTTATTTTGTCTCATATTATGTAATATACTCTTATTTTAAAAGGAGTGAATATTTCTTAAATTAAGGGACAAACGTGATCTCATTAATTTCAAATAAAAATTTCAATACACTTTTCCTCTCTCTTTCTTCTAGCACTAGTTATTTGTAAATACCCTAACTAAAGTGAAAAAAACTGTAAAAAGCATTTTATTTAAGAAATTAATAAGTTGTAATTGCAAATTTTATCTTTATTTTTTGTAAAGCTATCATGAAAATAAAGAGTTTTCAAAAAAACTATTTTACATATAAAGGAATTTTTTTTTAAATAAATAAGTTGGTTTAATGTCAAGATTACCATTACATGCAGATCACGTATATTTTTTTTATTTATTTTTAAAAATAATCTTAAATTACTTTTATTTTATTTGCATATTATTACCATTAGTTGTAGTCTATTAAAACTAATGAAGTTATTTTTAAGTGAATAAAGCTTTTTAAGTGAAAATGTTTTGATTTCACAATTATTAAATGGTTACATTTTCAAGGTAGTTTGAGAAAATCAGCCGAAAAGTTTACGAAGATAAATTAGCCGATGTAGAATGATGATGAATCAAAGATCAGAATGATGATGTAGAGAAAGAAGTGATCTAGAAGTCATAATTATGGTGTAGAAAATGATGCATCATGTCATGACAGTGAAATTGCAGTAGCCAAGAAACGATATTCTAAAAAATGTATAAAAATAAGCTTATTTAATTCCCTTAAAAATCTCAATTTATTATTCAGCAGAAATGCATATTTTCAAAATCAAAAGAATCAATCTGTCATGAATAAATTGGTGACAGCAAATAAAGAAAAATCTCGTAAAAATGAGATAAGCATTTATCAAACTTCACGTTTTTGAATTAAAATATAGTAAGTATTTGTGAACTTAGCTATTAAGTAAAACAATATTTAAATTTACAAGTATTTACACATACTATATTTTTTAAATTTGTTGTACAGAGATAAATGGGATTAAATGAATATGAATCGATCAAAATACTTCATAAATTTATTTTACTTTCAAGTTTTGTGAAATCAATAAACAGAGTAAAATAGAAATACATCTAAAAGGAAGAAGTAACAGTCCAACTACTTTGTAAAAACCCTTTATTAAAACTACTTTACCCGTTATTAAAACCCGTAAAGTCCAACTACTTTGTAATTAAATATTTAAAAATAGATTTTAAAAGAGTTTTAAAGATTTGGATATATATTGACACATTCATTGTTATCATAATATGTTAACAATGAATGTGTTTCATTGTTAACATATTATGATAACAATGAATGTGTTAATTGTTAGGTGTTCACAAAGTTCATTTTAGCCTAGTAATGAGATTGCTCTGTTCAGAGTGGAAGGCTCTAGGTATGATCCCAAGTATTCCTGAATAGCGATAGATCGATTTGTTCGATTTTACTGAATACGCAAATATTATGACAAAATTGTTTGGAATTTTTTCTTATTTCTTCCCTTGTGAGACCTGAATGCATCCCATTATTTATGAAAAAGTTCTCCCTAAGCCATTATGCTGAAAACATATAAAAAGAATCTCTTACCAAAACTTTTGGCAGTAACATTGTTCATTCATGGCATTATAATTGTACGATTGTAGACATTTTCGTAAAAAGAATAGCTAATAATAAAATTTAGTTA
>JAPDSC010027996.1:112957-152926 GCA_026290005.1 Latrodectus geometricus
AAAAATTTTGGTTTTCTCCCAAAGTATGTCTGTAAAGGAAATAAAAACCCTCGAAAGCTATTCGGAAGTTTTCTGGGTGGTTCGAGATCATCCGGAAGCGCTCGGTATTGTTCGGAAACAATTAGCGGCCGGTTAGTCAATAGTAAACGTAACTTTTGAAACTGTTTATAAAAAAAGTGATTTTCATTCTAACTGTACACAGGGTGACCATGTTTTCAAAACCTAAGCCTAAATAAAGTGGCTCAAATGCCGAAATGGAAGAAAAGTAAAAATCAGCTGGGCAGAAGCTGCAGCATCACTAAATAAGTTTATCTCTTTTGCTGAGGCTAGTACAGTGCTTCAGAAATTATTGATTTCCATATCATTAGAAATAAATTTTAAACTAAACTCCAAAAGTCAAGAAAACAAAAAGACATTCGTGACTTTTTTAAATCTAAGTGAAATATGTTTTACAGTACGTGAACACGCATTATATGAAATGTAAAATAAACTTTGTTGTATGTATTTGCATACTGTATTTGTAGTTTAATTATTAACCTATTGTTCTTATAATTACCATCCGACAGACCGGAATTTTCGGTAGTCCGGCACCGAGCCGGTCCCGAACGTGCCGGATTATCGGACTTCTACTGTATAGAGCTTTTAAACTCCAGAAATAATTTCGCAGCTAATATTTACTTCTAGATAGTTATTGTTTATGCAAATATTTATCATTTTTGGCTTTTGGATGAGATCACTGAGATTTAAATGACAAAACAGTTATTACTTTTGACAATTTTTTGAGAACAGTATATAAATCAACAAAACTGCTTAAAATCTGATGAAATTGTTTTTAACGATGAAGAAGAAAATATAAACAGGCAGCTTACAACCAGAACGAAGAATTTTCAAATGAATATGTTAGATTTGGATAAGTATCTTTCGTCCTACTATGGTCATGTTTTGCTGTTCATTTCTAGTTCAAGTGAGGCCAAGAGTTTAAAGTGGATTCAATACTAATACCAACTCTTGGTGCAGATATGGAAAACTAAACCTTTGCACAGTTAAAGTAAAGGCCAAAGTACTGAGAATTCATTGAATATTACCTAAAAAAAGACAATTATCTAAAGAAATAAAAGCAAATATTAAAAAATGCTCCACGATCATTACTTTGAATTTTGGAATTGCACAAAATAAACTATTTGTGAGCTGCAAAATTCGTAGGTTAAAAAATAAGACATCGCATACACAGAAGGGGGAAAAAACAGATGTGTAAGCTATATAAATATCTATACCAAAAACATTACTAATCTAGGAAAATTTACGAAGAATAATATATATATATATATTTATACAAAATCATGTGGCGTTATCTTCATAAAGAAACCCATTGCATCATGATTTTGAAATCTATTTTAAAATAATATATTTGTTCTAAGGTATTTCGTTTAATCAAAATTTAGTTTCCATTGTTTACAATGGAATTCATGGAATTAAATGTAATTTAATATTAGCACAATTTATTTTAAAAGAACCATGATGATTTTATTTCAGTATCTCCGATGATTATTAGTTAAATATTATTTACATAACAATTAAAGTCGATTGATATTTATTTGACTCAGGCAATATTAAAAAGATCTAGGCAAGTCAAGTATTTATTAGGTCAAATATCCTTTTACTAACGGAGAATTTAAGGTTTAAGAAACTTAATGAATAAACTAATTTCTTCTACAAAGTATCCATAATTATTTTATTAATCGATGCATTCTTACAAAAAATAAAATAACAAAATATACTCAGAGAAACGAATAAGTTCATTGCGATTCAAGGGACATAATGTAGTCTAAATAAATGAGAATTTTAGTAAATGAGAGATTTAAAGTGTATTTAAACTAAGTGAAAAAGTTTTCAGATCTCTATTGTTCTATTTCTGGGAGTTTTATTTTCCTTTTTATATAAAGCACTATGTAAATCATGCATAGTTTATCGGTATACTTAGTATATTAAAAACCGGTACTTATTTTTTAATAGTTAAAAATTTATTTTGATGATTATGCTCATCGTATTTTCAGTATTCAATTAAAAAAATGAAAATAAAAAGACGAGCATTTGTGAAATTCATAAATTAAATTTTAATTGTATAAACTTTTATTTTAAAATCTATAGTAAATAAAATTTAAGGAAAAACATAAATTATATTTTGCTTTATTTATAAACAAATAATTTTAAAACACTCGAAAATGTTTGCTAAAAGTTTTTTGAATTGGAAATTTGTATTAGTAAATATTTCAGCAAAAGTGATTTTTAAAGCAGTACAGACCAATTTATATGATTATTATGTGAATTTAGTGAAGAAGCCTAGAAATTTAGAGTTATATATTAAAAAGATTTGTTTTGTTAAAAACTTTCTTTTCCTATTTTTTCAGGACTTAAATATTATTACTGTGATAGCCTTCCTGTCTATTCTAGCACTTTTAATTACCTCGTAATTTTAACTTAATTTCTATTTAAGAATCTAAGTTATCTTTATTATTCTAAATAATGTTATACCGGTTTATAAATATTTAAGAGAGCGTGGACTTATCTTTGATAAAGTTAATAATTGATTCCTTATACGTTGTACAATTTGAAAGAATAACGTAACTGGAATTATTATATCTTGATAAGGTAATTTTTATTTACTTCTTTATCAACTATCAAAAAGATTCCTTTGGTTAGTGAGAATAAGACAAAACACACTTTAATCTATAAATTACTATTTAAGGATTGCAATTAATATGCGAGAAAATGAGGACCTCCCCGAGAAAATATTAACTATATATAAACATAAATAAAATTATTCAGAAAAGAATCACGTTTATAGTATAGTTTTTAATCACTTTAATTAAAAATGAAGGACAAAACATATTGATCATTGCTAATAGCCATTTAAAGATGATTTAGAAAGAAATTCTACAAAAACAACCTAAAAAATGGTTCGTTATTATAAAAATAATTCCAATACTAAGCTACAGTTAGGGCATTTTTGAGAGATTTAAATATAGAGGCCATTAACTTAAACACAGTAACTTTCATTAAAAGAACCCACTATAAAAGTGTTGTAAAATCTCATTCATAATTTCCCAGAGTTGATGGTTGGAAGAAGAAAAAAATACTTTTTTACTCTATATTAATATACCATTATGCAAGTTTGAATTGAGATAGTTTTACAGAAAAAGTATATTTTTTGTGGTTTTAAATCGATATTTAAACAGAGAGAATCCCAATCGAATACAAAACATTTAAAATTGAAAGAAAATAATAAATTTATGAAAAAAAATTTCTAATTATTTTTTAAAACTTGAATAATGTTCTTTAATTAACTCGAAAGGTTTTTTATGTTAACTGAATGTTAAGGTTTGAATTCCGTAAAATTCTTTGGGTTGCATCAAACAACTATAGAGGAAAGAATGCTTATGACGTATAAAGAAATGTTTCCAAAAAATGTATAAGAACATTTCACAAACTGTGAAAGCATTTTTTAAAAGAATGTACGTGTTATTCTTTAAACGCATGTAGTCTTTTTACGCATCTTGCTTGAAAAAGTTAATTTTACAGTAGTAAGAAAGGAATTATAAATGAAATAAAGAATGAAAGATAACAAATTTAAAAACATTTTTTCCAGAAGCAGGAAACTTTCTAAGAAAACTTTGCTTTTATCCTTATATTATATAATTTGTCATAAAAAGTAACATTCATACTAAATCTTATCATTGTTTAAAAAACTTTCAGTATCATTCATATTAATTTTCCATTAGGTGTATATTTAGCAATGTATGAAATGCAATTTAAAATTGTAACGATAGCTAGATTTAAAAGATTCTACATTATTTTTACCAACAGAAAATTTTTAATTCTAATATCGTATTCTATCTTTAGGGAATTAATTTTGTAAACTCATGTTATATTTTAATGTTTGCTTATATAAATAAGGAAAATTCTGCTGTGATAGCATAAAAATTTATTATGTATAAGTTACATAATAAATTATACTATCACAGCAGAATTTACCTTATTTTATTTATGTTTAGGAATCTTATGAATAATGAAATGTTTTCAGATTTTTATTTATCTATGAGTAGTAATGACTTTAAATTCAGCTCCTCATACATGAAAAAATACAATTTATGAAAGCAAGTAAAAATTGCTCTTAATACAATCTTTCCTGCTGGTTATAAAAATTCTTATACCAAAAAGGTAACAATCTGTATCAGTGATTCTCAACCATTGTTCAGCAGCAAATTTGTTAGAAATGCATATAATCAAAGTTATAATGCTTTTTTTTATTGAGAGTAAAGTTTACTAAATCAAGAAAATTACACTGTAAAAGAAAACTTGTTTTTTCAGTTAAGTACCATATTTTTTATAGTTATAAAATGTTTTTATCTTCAATAAAGTGAAATAATTACCAAACGTGAAGAAATATCAAGTTTTCCCAGTTTATATGTGTATAGTTTAGAATTTTCTACATCTTATTTGTGTGAATTCGGATTTTCAGTATTAACCAAAAAAAAAAAAAAAAAAAAACGAAAAAATTATATAGAATGTTTTATGTAGAAGACAATATGAGAGGAGCATTATCATTTTTACAGCCAAATATAAATGAAATCATGAAAAAACATCAAGCTCAAATTTCTATTCAAAATCATCAAAAAACATCAATGCACTGTACAATTCAAGATTCTATTGTACTGTGCAGTATATATGCAAGTAAACAACTTCTAAACTTATGATTTTCTTTGTATGCCGCCAAATTTTGGAATAGTTAAAAGGGTGCAGCGACAAAATAAGTTTGAGAATCACTGATCTAACTTGATAGAAAACTTAAAATATATCTATGAAGTTATTATATTTCTATCAAGTTACAGAAGTAACTTGATAGAAAACAGATTCTACGTAATTGAACGAAATAGGAAATTGCTGGGCACCAACAATGTTTTTAAATGAAGAAATTCTACAAGTATTCTCATTCACAAATTACTTTTGAAGGTCACATGAAAAAATGCTTATATATTTTAATGGAAAATAGAATACCAGATTGCATTTAATAATATCTCAGAAGTATATCTAAAATCAATCGAGATCCAATGACTGCCTGAAGTATATAGATTATGTAGGTTAAGGACGGTCATACTGTACTCCATGCTGGATCTCTACAACGTATCACTGACAGTCATGGTGACAGTCATATTACCTTGTATCAAAAGCCCCATAAAAATTTGTATAAGAATTTACAGAATTAATAAAATTTACCTTGAATGTACTACCTAAGAAAATGTGCAACATTTTGGGAATGTAATTTTCAAATTAACATTAAAATTAAAGCAAAACTATAAAACGTACAGATAATTGAATTTAAATCTTATTATAATTTTGCTTCATTGTAAGATAATGCTGTTTAAAAAATCATATATATGTATACAAAATTTATTAAAATAACTATTGACTGTCACTATTGTCAGCGAGTTATTTACTATCAAAATTATGCAATAAAACTTAAAGAGTAAATAAAAGTAATTAGTATCAAAATTCTGACCAAATTATATAGTATAATAAACATTGAAAAAATGAATTATACTTACCTCTCATTTATTTCTTTGTATACAGACACAGAAAAAATTTGTATTTTAGCTTTTATGCTGTACATGTTGCATCATAATTTTCTTTTAAAAAAATTCCCTTTTTTAATACGTTTTTGAAATTTTATTTCCCAACAATTTTTTAAAGTGACTGAACCAACATGGGAAATTTTAAATCTGTATCACGCAAAAAGTGTACAATGGTCTATTGATAGTGATTACAAAGATTACAATCACGTGTAATTGCTACTTCCGCTTGAATGGAAGCAGGTGAATTGCCAAGCCAAGCATTTTTTCTCTTTAAAATGACAACTTTGTAAAATACTTATAAAGAAAATAGATTAGGTATTATTATAAACTTTATGCTAGAATTTTGCCATTTCCAAAATAAGCAAGGCCCTTAAACTATTCTTGAAAAGGAAAATTCTCGAAAGATAAATATATGGTAATAAAATATGGACAATATGCTTATCTGATCAGACTCGGATCGTACATGTGACGAACATTCTTAGAAAAGCCCATGTATAAAGAGATTAGAATATCTCAAAAGTAATCAATGATTTAGTTATTTCTAAATGAAGTGATATATCATTAGACAGTAGTTTGTTTTGCATTTATTTCTTGATCATTTGATTAGTTTTCTGACAAAGCTGTTCCCTTCTGTTTGCAGTATGAAATCACATGAGATTAAAATGTAAAGTTAGTTGTTACCCTCCCTTTGGCAAGTGCAAATTGTTGGTAGAATGCAAGAAACGATAATTCTGCTTCATATCAGTTTTATCAAAAATTTTGATTTTGAATTGTATAAAAATTTTGTAATGTTATTAATACAGGACTTATCTTTAAGACCAAGTGTAAGATTTAGAATCGAATAGATTGGTGTCATGAATATTCTAAAAACTTTCAATTGTAACTTATGAGATATATATATATATATATACATATCTTTCTATATGCGTTTTCTTATCGATATAGATCGTTACATATTAGCTAAATTATGGCATAATTGTCGCTAGATATCCTAACAAAAAAAAATAAATAAATAAAATAAAATAAAAATAAAAAAAATTAAAAATAAAAAAAAATAAAAAAAAGGCCATAACAAGAAAAGATTTTTACTCACATTTTATTTGCAAAAAAATTATATCTAATACCGTGATTAATAGTAAAATTAACTGAAGTGGCGCTAATACGTAAATGACAAGATAAGAATGGATATTAAATGCTATCATAAAACTATAATCTTTTAAAAATGTGTATCAAAATCATCCGACGTCAACTAATTATCATAGTCAATATTATCGTAATAACATAATTACATTAGTTTATTATTTAATTTTAAGTTTTATTGATACAACTATATTCATTTGAAATATTTTAGAAGTAGGAAACCGAGAAAAAATAAATAGAAATTATTTTATCAAAAATTTGCATATATTTATTATGAAAATTAACTATGTATCTAATGTTTCAATGTATATGTATCAATGTAACGATAAAAATTATTGCTGTGTTAAAAAGCAATAATTTTTACAAATGTTTGTCATATTTTTAATCATGTGCTTAATAGAAATTCAATAAATATAAAATTTTATGCATAATAAAGATATTACGCAAAAAGAATTGTTTATTTTTTATTACTGCATCGAGGCATTCACAAAAACAAGTGTGAAAGTATAAAGAATTCTTTGTTTTTAGTGTCATATTTTCTTAATTATCGTAGACGATAATTGTAACCAATATTTAAATATAATAATATTTGAATAAAACTAACATTTAACTAAACTTATTTTTAGATAAAATAAATGAAGTTTGATTGCAAATTTGTGTTTCATGCATATTTGAAAACTGCCATGTATGTAGATAGTGATTATACAACGCAAATCACGCTTTATTGGTGGTACCACGAAGTCGTGATGACTTTCACGAGGTACCTGCTCAGATATTGACTTTGTCACTCGAATTTAAGTCAAAAATAGGACGTGCTGCTTGTGATTAGAAACTTCAGATCAGAAGAAATAGGCGGATAAAAATGTATGGCAGTAAAAGAAATATAAACTAAAAATAACTGCCTTAATAATTAAAGTAATAATTTTAGAAAATAATAAATAATTTATTTATTAATAAAAAAGTAATATTCAGTGTCACTATTTAACTTTTTTGTATTTTACTGTAAATATGGGAAAATAAATTATTTTAATTGACTATTTTGAAAATTTATTAAAAATACATGACATTAAAAATGATGGGAAACGTTTCATTCTTTTGTATTTTAGTTCATACAATTAGTTCAATAATGTTTTTACAATCATTATCGAAACAATAAGACTTATTAAATACTATTTTAATAAAATAAGATTGTTAAAGGAAAATTGATTCAAGATTTGTGGAAGTTGATCTTGTAACAAAAGCTTTAATTGAGTTTAAATTATTATGTAGGTTGCAATTGATTCCAGTTTTTAAGATCTTGAATAATGAAGAGTGCAATTGCTCGTAAATCATTAAAAATATTGAATTTGTAAAAAATAATGTGCAAAGTCAATTACAGGATTTCAATTTAGATTCTTGAAAACTGTAATTTGATTACTGCTCTTTAAGTATCCTCTCGTATACTTTAAATGCGTCGTATGTCTTATGATAAAATATATACAATAGCAGTTTTCTGAAGAACTAATCGTATATATTCTGCTGGCCACTCAAAATTCTACAACAAAAAAGAGCATAGACATTACAGCAAAACTTATTTGAAAAATAATGCATCATGAAAAGATCAAATGATTGAAATGTGGATGGTCAAGAGTGGATGAGGAGGAAAGCATTAGTTAATGTAACCATCAATGTTAGTTATAACCACTGCCTAAACCTCGGTATTAATTCAAAGAGGCTTTGTATGGATTCTTGGGGTATCATAATACATGGGCTTCCAGATGTTGTTGAAATTGATCTGGGATAGCAGAAGATGGTTTATTTGTTGGTCAAGCATGAATCGCACATTTTAAATTGGCATCAAATCTGAAGAACAAGCAGGTCAAAGAAAAAATTCAATCTTATGGGTAAAAAATCCTTGAACATTGCATGTCATGGGTGGTCGATCACTCTCCTGTTGGAATATGGCTGATGGCAAGCGCTGACGTTATGAAAAGATCACGGATTGCAACACCTTAGAGACATAGCACTGGTTGATCAATGCACACTAGTAAGGTAGAGTAACATCCAATAGCACCCCGAACCATGATATCGGTTGCCGGACTAATGTATCGATGCGAAAAACAACAATGCCTTTATAGACTCGAATCTGATCATCTTATGTTCCAGGCAGATGTGGGATTCGCCAGTAAAGATAAATTTTTACCATGTCATTATACATATTCACCATTAATTGCACTATTTGGGGCGCAAAAGCCTGCGGTTTTGAATCAATGGTTAATGAAAAACAATGGACGACATGAGAACATTTCAATCTTATTAAAACCACGTCGTATGATACGAGTAGACATCGAATGATGTGTAAAATCTGAATTTTTTGTTATATTGTAGGTGAAATTACTGAGAGATCTATTATATTTATACACACTATATATCTGTCATCACTATCAGTGGTGAAATAAGGTGTGTTCCATTGGTCCTGTTGGTTCGTGGTCCACTCTTGCATTCAGTGGTTGGAATTCCGTGTTCTTCTTGTCCGTGTTGTTGTTACTTGGCTTCGTACGAGGTCATCCATTTCTCTTAAAAATATTCTGCAATCCTTATAGGCTATTATTTTAGAAGTAGTACCTTTGGGTTCCTAGAGGAAACAAAGGGAATAAGATATCTACATATGATGGCGGATCTGCAAATGCACCCAGCAATGTTGCATTTTTACTCTGAGAGTGACGGGCATTTCATGTATGGTTATGAATTAGCACATCGTGTCTAAAGTGTTCAAAATTGGTTCTTTGAACATTTGTCTGACTTCCAAAGCTTTCCCTGGTAACCTTAATGTCCAGATCTTAATCCCAGAGAAAATTATTGTGCTGTAAAAAAACATACACGACACATAAAACCCTCTTCTAAAACCGTTCTTAAAAAGTCGCACAGCCAATGCACGATATTCTTTGGACATAAATGCATTCACGTAGCATGTAGACACGATGTTTAAATGAAATATATATATATATATATATATATATATATATATATGAGTGTGTGTATTATATATACATGTTTGCAAGAAAGATAAGAAACATTCCTAACAGCAGGAGGGACTAAGCTCTTTTATAAAGATATTTTATATTTTAAGATGCTTATCAATCGTTTCGCTGTGTAATTATTTTTTATATTATAAGGGAAAAAGCTCCATTCTTAGGGAAATTTAACATTTCTGAATTTTATACTATTTAAAAAAACATTGAAATTATGTCGTAAGAGTTATGGGCTTAGCAACTAACTTGCTATCTTAATTCACGACATTTTTATTAGAAATGACCAATTGGCATGACTTTAACTCTTTATTTACTCATTTCACAATAATTGAGTTAACATGACTGAGTTAACAGTCGAATATAACTTCGGTGATTATTGGAGGTTTCTCTGACAATTCAATCAACTACACTTTTAAAATTTTATGAAATTTTAATTCCAAAAAAAGTAAATAATATATAATTGTATATATTCAGAATAAGTTTCTCTGACAATAAGAATTAACGATACAAAAACTACACGTAAATAATATATAAAAATGTTAATCTTAGAAAAAAAATATTTTTTCATTATTTGCGTCATCTTGTTTTTGTATCTTGTTTGACTTTATCAAATTGGCTAATGAAGCATTTAATTCTCAATTATTTTAATAGAAATATTTAAAAATAATTGTAGACATGATTTAAAATATTAAAAGTGAATAAAGAAGGATGTTTTAAGTAATAGAATAATCTTTTACTTAAAACATCCTTCTTTATTCACTTTTAGGATGGGGAATGTTTAACCATTTAAATCACTGAATTTAGGAGAGAAAAATTAAATCTAAGGAAATGAAAAAAGCTAAATATAAATTGTAAAGATTTATTGGTTAGAGTTGCAAGTAAATGAATAAAGAAATTAATTCAAACTGTAAAAAGAGTTCTCAAAAGAAGTGTTTCTGTCTTAAAGCACATGCATTTTGCCATACTTTTAACTTTCCTCCAAAATTTTTTTTAATTTAGTAAATATGAAATATATCCTGTTATTACCGCATTTTAAAGCAGAAAATATTTGTCATTGTATTTATAAAAATTATAAATTATGTAATAGAACGGTCATAGTTAGAAAGATTTTTTTTTATATTCTGCACCTTTTCATAAGATTACTTGTGAAAATGATCACGTGCCACTACGGCCATTTTCGTAACTGCCCTTTTGTGATGCTATAAGAAATCTCCTCGTTTCATGTATAGGTATGAGTAACTATCATGCTGTACTAAAAGCCCCTTTCATGACAAGTAATAGTGACCGGAAATCAATTGGTGGGTTTAAGAGGTCACCTTGTATACAGTAGCTGTAACGCGCTCTTGGTAATAATAATTGAAAGAAATACTTTTTTTTTTTTCACTTTATGAAGATATTGAGGATACTGTTTTAGGCTATGATGATTATGAACCTATAGTTTTTATACTTAAAATGTTTATTATTTTTATCAAAATATATTCTTAGTTTATAATCTTAGATAAATATTAAGTACTGATTTCCAAATATAATGCTTAGTTTAGATATATACAATTTTTGCTGTAAAATGACTTATAAAATGATATAAAAAACTTGAAATAATTTACGCTTTCTCAATACCCTTTTCATCCTCAATGAAAATTGATCAATCAAGTAATTAAATAGTAAATTGCCTGGACTCTTCAATTCAAAAGGTTGTGGGTTCAATTCTCACCTTAGGCTGTTTGCAGTGGCTCGGAATGTAGTTTAAACAATAACCTTATATAATTCTGAGTGTAAAAAATGATAATTATCTCACTTTTAAATGTGTGCAAAATTGTATTGCTGACTCAAATTCTATATAATCTGTAATGCTTATTACAATTATAAATGTAATTTAAAATCTAATTTTATTTCAGAAGATAATAAAATTTTCCTTGATGTCTTTAAAATGTTAGTTCATATTAATTAACGTGATGAATTTCCAGTATTAGGATTTGAAATGGCTATAAGGCGTTTATTATATTTTTATCATTTGAACTACTTGATGAAGGATATAAAAAGTGTTTTATTTTTTTTAAGAAAGAAAAATTTGAAAGAATTTCTCTTTTTGAACATGTTATTTAATTAAAGTAAACTACGCTTTACTTGAATTAAACAATGCCATGAGAATTTACGAAGAACTCTCATACAAGTGTTTTCTAGAGAGCTACTGAAAAAAATCTTTTGACATTCATGGCATTTGAATGCCATTTTAATGAGTTTTCTTTTGTCTAGTCATTCCAAATTCATTCATTATAAGATAATGAGCTATATTCTGAGTTTTAGAATAAATATTCCTTTAACGAGACGGTTTTAATGGCTGGCGATTTCCAATGTCTGGAACGATCAAAAGAATATTATTTCCGTTTCTGCTATTAATGAGCTCTCAGCCATTTTTCAAACTTCTTAAAATATCCTGTCCACGCTTATTTCCGCTTACGGAAATCTTGATTTATAGGTTTTAATTTATTTTGAAAATACTGAGGATACTATGGTTACGTTTTATTTAATGTATATTTCTGGATACAGCAATAAAATGATAAAAAGAATGATTTTAGACCCTTGAAATCAAAGAAATTATTTATTAGAATAACGTATATATTCTAATTCTTTCGGTATTGCAATCAATCTGTAATTATAATTAACGTATAGTTTATTTGCAATATGAAGTATGTTACTATGTCTGCTAGTTTCTCTTTCTATTTTATATATTCTTACGCATATAATACATTTTTTTAATATTT
Source organism: Latrodectus geometricus (assembly GCA_026290005.1). NCBI lineage: Eukaryota > Metazoa > Arthropoda > Arachnida > Araneae > Theridiidae > Latrodectus > Latrodectus geometricus. The sequence continues at coordinate 125,501 of JAPDSC010027996.1, forward strand.
ACTCAAATTTTTCGAAATAATGAATAATTTTTTTATTTAAATTAAAATTATTAGGCTTTGAAGAATAATTAAGATTATTTTTCAAATGTGACGTCTGCTATCATTCGAATACAGATTTTGTATTGATACATATCCTTAGTTGTTTATGGGCTATTAAAGTTATTTTGGTATTTCTGAATATTATGTTATAAATACTTAGTGCAAGAAAGGAAATGTTGCAAAATTTTCTGCGTTTTCTCTTTTTCGAGACAGAAATATTACATATTTTCAGAAGAAAATTCCACTTAACGTGAAATGATCTCCAAATGCTCAAATATCTAACTTAACATTATTGGAAAATAAAGAGTACTTTTTTTAAAATTAAATTTATAAGTACTATTCTGATACTAACTTACCTAAAAAAATATTATTTGCTTCAATGCAAGCACATGTATTGCTGACAGCTGTTAGGGAAAATCCGTAGTAAGTCAATGAATATATGTCGCATATTGATTCTCAATATAATTTTTCATAAATAAATGGACTATTAATAAATAGAGAACCTGTTTCATGAGACGATGAAGAAAAAGCGAAGTCTACTGTCAAGCCTCTGCCTCTATAGATATGCAAACTGAAAATTGAAACGTAGCAATCATCTTCCATTAATTCAGAGCATACATGAATTTCCTTCTTTCATTGCCTAGCAAACAACCTAACAATTAAGAGCTATAACAACATGTTTGAACTTGCATCTTGCCTTAACATATAGGAGTAACTTTCAATGATATTTGGCCACATTCAGGACTTCAGGGAAAAATGATTGGAAGTTTTCCAAGCAACAACTCTCAACATAATACATGGATCGATTTACCTTTCATTGTTCACTAGTAGTTGTGAATGAATTTGGAACAATCCTCTCTTAAGAACATTTTGATTATTTTAACATATAAGCCTATAAGTCGATAATTTTGATTTCACATCGATTGATGGACAGACTAGTAACTAGAAGTTTCAGGCTTCTTTAAGCATTCACAATCACTTTGTAAAGGCAGCGATGGCTTAACCGAAAACCGTCGTGTTCATTAAAGACGGCTGAGGCGTGTAAAATATATCGAGATCACAATGTCCTCCAAATGAAATGATATCTCTGGAGGTGGTGGATCAAGTATTCGGGGATTTTTGCTTCTAAATTATGCAAACTACCACCCGGCTGCTTTTACCTAACTGGTAGAGCCCAACTCAGGGCTAGGTGCAGGAAGTATGCTGGTGCAACAACAACATTCACTTGGTAACTGTTTTCTGGGAGTAATTTTTATTGATAATGAATGAATTATTTTATGTTATCCATTATTGAATATTCTTATTGTAAGGAAGAAAAATTGGAAAATTCTCAGGCACGCACACCGATAATTATGAATGCGGAAAGTAAAAAAGCAGAGCTTTCGTTAACTAATTTTTATTTTAATGAATTTTTATGATGCATAATCTTTTTATATAACAAAAGAAGAGAATATGAAGACATAATTTATTGAAATGAAATTCCTAGAATTAAGTTTAAAATTGGTATGAGCATAAAAGGTATTCTCATAAAAGATACCCATTCTCATAAAGTACATGAGACTAAAAGACTTTTTATAATTTTTTTCTTTTGTGATACAAAAATATGATATAGTCCATAAAAAAGCCCCACTAAATAAAGAAATATGATAGTTTCCTTTTAAATTGAAAGTTTATGAAGTTTCCTAAAATGTGTAATCTTTTGGAGTTTATTTGAGACAGATATATAATTTATTATTTTATAATTTCATATAAATTTAATTAAATATGTGTGTGTGAGTGTGTGATTTCATATAAATTTAAATAGCATTTCATCAATTTTTAATTATTAACTTCAATTTCTTTGTACGCAGATTTGGTTTTACGTATTTTTTCAGTTTTATTTTCAATTAATAAAATGTAGTAATATTCATCCGTAAAACACGGAAACTGTTATAAAAAGTAGGTTTTGATACATTTTAAAACAAGTGTCCAAGTTAAAATGATATTTAATATTACAATTAACATTTCAATAAAGGTAACTTCACATTTTATAGTGAAAAAATATCAATTTAATAAAAACTTAATGTAAAGTCGTAAAAAATTCCATGTAACATATAGCTTCTAAATAAATAAGTAACAAACGTTGGCCAATAGCAAAGTGGTTAGTGTTCCTGGCTTTTTAACTATTTGCTCCCGGGTTCGAATCACGGTTCAGACATGGATATACCTTTCTCTCTGGTTTTTTTTTCTGAGATGATGAATGAATGTGGCCCACCGTCTAAGCAGGTTTGTGGTAGGGTGATGCTACTCGCTTCAGTTGCTTGGTTCACAGGTGCCCACCGGGTAACGATAAAATGAGTAGTACTCTCAGGTATATTATTATGATGAAGGTTTAGTCCCAACCAATACCCGCACGCTGTTAGTATATTTATATACATATATAAGGGGCTTTAAATAATTAATACCTATATTTTTTCGTAAATTCTCAAAAGAAATTTTTCTGACATTATTAGAGAAAGTGAAACTAATGGGAGAATAAAATTCCGTTCTAATTATAAAATGTTTTTCATTAAAAATTGATATTTTGATTTTAGATGAAAAACATTTTGGTAAATAGAACAATTTAAATAAATAGATTTAATTAATTTTGCGCAATCAATTTTAAATCTAACTTTTCATTTTAATATATATATAATATATTTGAAAATATATTCTTATAATTGAATTTCTCTCTCACTCGATATAATTTGTAAATTCTACTTTAAACAATCTTTTATTATAAACAAATGAAAATTATTTTTCTTTGTCTATTTTTATAATAAAGTTTAAAAAATATTCAAAACATGTGAGAAATTTAAAGACTTTGAAAACATCTTAAGTTTTATAGGAGTTTTGAATTCAGTCCACCTTACTTATCAAAATTATAACTTATTGAATTAATAAATAATTTGTACCAGGCACAAAATACAAGTATTACGTTTGTCAATATTTAGTTCTTTTTTATTCAGAAAAAGGTGTTAAAAGTTTTGATGAAACTACGTGTCACTCTAAATGTGCTATAAATATATTTTCGCAGTAGTTTAATACTTCTATTAGTTTTAAAAATACTCTCGAAAACATTCAACGAGTTTTTCTCAGATGTTTAAAAATGAGTTTTTTTGAAGAAGTGCTTAAATAGCTGAATTATTTTTATGCGGTCATTTTTCATAGTTTGATCATCAACAAATGGATAAATAAGAATAAGGAAGTTATTACCATGGATGATGTAAAATATTCTAATATGAAGCTGAAAACCATTTGGCAACATGACATTAAATAAATCATAAAAGTAAATCAGAACCTTTCTTTTTTAATTTTTTTTTCTAAATAGCGAAAGAAATGATCTTTACAATTTTAAGTAAACGACAGTGAAGAAGTCATTAAAATATTTCTTTCAACTTAAATTATTTCACATTTATAAAATATGATAATTTCTTGTCCCTATTGCATTAAAAATATCTTGAAATAGAATCTTTAAATATTTAGAGTTGAACTTTTGGAATATGCATTTAGTTATAGCTCACTGTAGAGGATGAATTAGCAAATATTATTTAAGTCTCAGTAAATTTTTACACAAAATTTATAATTAATTATAATTAAGTACAAATTTATGCATTACACTAATCGTGAATCATATCAAGCATTTTATAGTTCTTTTTTGTAATAAACTTTAATATTTTGAAGAAAAAAAATTTTTTTTTATAAAGTGTTAGATAGTTTAGGTTACCTTCTTTGCTATATTCCGACCCATTTTATATTCTATTTTGCTGTTAGAATTTGGCTTATAATATACTAACATTGCATAACTATAAAATACCACGATATCTGAATGAAATACCATTTCCTTGAACAAAAGTATATCTCAAAATATATTTTAAAAACGTTTTCGTTTTTAGATGTTTTCTTCAAGTAAGAAATTTTATTTAAAAGTTAGTATGAGTTGATTGGAAGTAATAAGGTTATTAAATTTTTGACACATGAATGAAACATTGTTGATAAAAAATTGCAGTTTAAAATCAGTAAATTATTTCATACACACTAAAGAGCAATTGGAAGGAAATGAAAAATATTTGACTTTACTTAAACCTGATTTCATGCTTAGAACGCGAAGCAATTGGCTTTAAAATAAATTTTGTAAAACATAGAGCGTTACTCATATCCTTTCATTTATAGTTAGAAAACAATGAATGAGAAAATTTAAAGCTATTTGATTGTGGATAGTTTGTATTGCATATTATGTTTCTTTTGCAAATTATTTTCAAAATATAATTTGAAACAGACATGTTTCTGATACAGTTTCTGTTTCATCTCAGTGAAGTGAAATTATTTATTCATGTAAAGTGACTGTAATTTAAGAAAAACTGCAAGGGTTAATTAGATATTTTTAAACAAACAATTTTCATCGAATAATGAATGAGACTAAGTAAATCACTAGGTAGCACTGAAATCAATGTAAATAAAATCTTTATTCTATTTTCTCCCAAATGTTTGTCCATTGTTGATGTGATAAATTTGTACGGAATGTAATATCTAAATTATAAGACAAGCTAGTTTCATTTCTATATACTTCTCCCAAAATTTCCAATTAATTACGACAATTTTACCAATTAGTTACAACTTTTGAAAAGATTCTCAAAAGGTACACAAATCAAACAAGATAGGAAGACATGCAAAATCTTTTACCATCATCAATTGCCATTTAGATTAAATCTGGTCGCCAGAGAATTTAAACTTGTCTTGTTTGAACTTGGAGGAAAACCATTCTTTAAACTTGATACTCAAATAGTATCAAGTTTAAAGTATGCTTTTGCTGGTAGCAAATAGATTAAATGCTCAAAAGGATTGAAAAAAAAATTGATAAAAGGAAACGTCTTGCTGCCGAGAGGACGTTTCATAGATTGCAGGTAGTATTCACAAATTGCAGAAAAGAAAAGTCAATTAACTTTTAAAAAAGTCCCCATTTTAATATACATGTTTATAGAAAGTAGATGTGTGTGCAACTACTACTTTCTGCTGTTCAAAAGCGACTAAAATCAAACCGAGATCTTTAAATCCGGAAAATATAGTTTTTCCAACTAGCCTTCTTAGGAATATTCACTCTAAAAAAATTGAGTTTAGAATTCAGTGGTTGCTTCATCTATCAATTTTTTGCTTGACATAAGCTCATAATGAAGATATCTCTTATTGGTATGTCCCATTATTCCTTAAATTATTATTGCCCATGGTTATCATATAAAATAGTTATTATATCTCTAACTGTTTTTGAAAGAGAATCAAATCTAATATCAAATGAAACAGTCTCTATGTAAATCTCATTAAGACGCGTTGGTTTCTCAAAGGTTATCTGCAAATTATTTTAAGATTCCATGTCTTAAGTTTAAAGAAACCAGTGAAATGTCTGCCTATACTACTCTTAGAACAGAATGTAAGATTCTAAAAATGAAAAATCAATAAACTCAAACCATGCACTAGAATTTAATGTAAATTGTAATATTGTAGTTGTTTAAACTAAACAGAATTATTTAATGAAATGTATAAAAAAATTATTGAGACCTGCATAGAATATAATAATTTAATTATTAAACTGTATTTGGGTGGGAGTAAAGTTATTATTTTATAAGGGAGGGATAATTATTGACGAATCATTCCAAAAAAGGTCAAACATAATATTTGAGAGCAAAGGTTATTCCACTAGCAGACGGTGAAAGAAGAAATTCTTTTAAGTTAAATTTAATACGACAGTAAGCATCGTCTTAAGTGTTAATGAAAATTGATTACTTGTGTTCAGGAAAAATTGACAAGATTATTTAAAATAAATTCAAAAGATCCACCATTGCCTAGCGTTAGAGTTGCTCTCTGAATGGAACATCTCGGATATTTGAACCTAGCCAATAGTGCGCAATGTAGACAGATAATGTATTTCTTCATTTTGCCTGTACATCTGCTGTAAAACATCATTGGGGATCTTTCGGAGTTTCATCTTGAACATATCAGAATATTGTCTTTTTTCTGTGAAATGCTTATTTTATGTTAATTTAATTTTATTGTTTAAATTTAATTGGCCTTTAAAGCTGTATGTTTTGTTCAGTTATGAGTTAATGGTATTAATTTATTAATTCAGGATAGAGTTAATTAGAAATAAATATGAGTTTTAATTTTGATTAAATAAGAATTACATTTTTCAAATACATTCTCATCTGTTAGATAAAATAAACTGAAAAAGATTAAAGAAATATACTACTGGAAATTAGATTCAAATATGCGAAAAATATAATAAAAATAAATATTAATCCTAGAAATCCATCAATATGGCACTTTGATATAAATAAACCAGACAAAGACATAGAGCATCATAAAATTCTAAGTTATTTGAACGTAAAGAGATGGAAATTGAGGGTTGTAGTAGGTATTTTTTATGAAATCATTTAACAAAAGTTTGGAATTAAAAATAAAAATTTTTGTATTTCTTAATTGAGTATTTTTTTTTTTAACAATGTTGGCATCTGTCCTCAACATACCTTAGCGGTAGAATTCTGTATTCAAAGTTACACAAAAGAGTTAGGTGCATAGCTTTGAAAATGTGTATATATATATATTGGTAGTTTTTTTCCGAAATGTGTTACTCCTATTGGTTTTCTAAATGCTATCAATTCAAAAACATTTTGCGTACTAGAAATCTAAAATGACATTCATGACTTTGTGATAAAAATTAATTGGTGGATTATTTTTCTGACATTTCGCAAAAAGAATGTTGAATGGAAACTAAAAATAAAATAAAATGTATAAAATGTGAAATTTTTATTAATATATTTTACTCATTTTTATTGTTGATGTCGCCATCTATTGACAATTTTATGTAATAATTGTAATTTATTTTCTATCATAAAAATAAGAAATGATATTATGTTTAGCAGGCAAAATGGTGAACAATGATCTTATTTTTTTTTTGATAAACAAATTAATTTTCTATGAATACTTTGAAAAAATAAACCAATTTTTAAGAAAACAAAGGTAGGGAAATAGTAACAAAAATTTAACACGATTTAAATCATATTATTTTAGTATTTAAAGATTAGAAAACTGTATTAATTTTAGTAAACATTATTAAATAAATAAATTTTCTGAGAATTAAGTAACATAATTGAGAAAAGATTTAACTATAATATAAGCAGGTCTAAAATGTATTTCGAAATGACCTCTCTTTCAAAGGGAAAAAAGGCTTCAAATAGGATCTCAATAAGAAATTCATACATACTTCCAATATAACATTGAAATCAGTTCTTAATGAACTATAAATTTTATCATATAAAACAATATATCGAAAAAGTTATTAGTTTAAAGGAAAAATTCTAGTGTTCTGTTTTCAGTTTAAATGAAAAATATTCATGAAAACTCAACACCCACAAACATGAAAATTATATGTCAGACAATTTATACGCTGCTGCCACCTTAAATTCAACACCCTAAAAGAAGAATGAAAATAATATGAAATTTACAACATGCATTAGTGGAGGTGAGATTTGCAAACGATTAGAATTTCAGCGCAAACACACATCACGCTCGCTTGTAGCGCCACTTCAAAGTGCTTTTTAAGATTTGGAGACTGAGTCAAGTTCGGCAACTAATTTTTTTTTAAATGATTAATTATACTTAGTAGATATTATTTTTTGATCAAGTATCCGAGTTCAACAGAAAAATGATAGTGGCCTACCGAGATTGTGAAGTACCACAATGGTATTTAATTAATTATTATTTTTTTAAAGCAGTTTTGCACAAAATTACAGGCATTTTATAATAAAGTAATATAAATCACTTGTATGAAATAAATTCACCTAATGAAGGAAATTCCATATCTGTTATTCTAATATTTGTTTTTATCGAATAATTTTCTCAATAAATCAGGATTTATTTTGAGAACAAAGATAGTGCCTTAAAAATTTGATTATTTTAACATGTAGGAGCCTTTGCAAAATATAATAAGAAATGCCTGACCTATGCGAACACTAATCTTAGTTAAAAAACAATCATCTCATAAATATTAAATTTCTTAGATTAAAATAAGAAAAATATTACAAATAATTGTTTACAACTTAATATCATATTTTTATTCATACTATTTACATCATTTACGGTTATCGCTACGGTTACGGTTAACGAAGCAATATATGTATTATAGACAAATAACAATTTATATATTTGTGTGGTCTAAAAAAAGCATAATAGGTTATAAGTTTCGGAATAAAATTCTTTTTTAAGAATTTTATTCCCCAATTTATAACTTATTATACTTATTTTAGACCGCACAAATATATATATATATATATATATATATATATATATATATATATATAAATTGTTATTTAAATGTTATTTATTGTTATGTAAAACTTAAACAAAAGTTAAAGAAAACTAACTCATAAGAGGCAGTTTGCGCAAAATATTTGAGGAATCGCAAGCATATATATCTTCAACTCGAAAAAGAAATCGAAAAATACCTATCAAGAGGGTATTCCACATGTAAGTATCTAAAAATCAATATGAAGTTTTCCCGCGGGACTTTAATCCTATTATGAGCCAAATGATGTTAGAAAGTCACCTGGATCTCGTTTGGATTGTTGATAAACAATTTTCTATTTAGAATTACTTAAAAAGTACTGATCTTGCTACTCTACATTCTACTATATATCCTCTTGACAAATCACTCCACGTGTGCACAGATGGTTCTGCAAAAGATGTAATTAAAATCAATGGGACTGGAGCCTATTCAAGGGTTTTTATCATAAGTTATCCTGTTGGGAACTATTGTGATAATTTTGAGGATGAGATAGCTGGAATATCATTTGCAATCAATAAATAGGAAAGCTGTTCTGCACATAATATTGTGTTTTTTATCGTTTCTCATGGAGATATAGTGAAAACGCACTAGTTCATTTCTGGAGAATGAAATTAACTGAGCTTAAAATGACTGCATTAACCTGTAGATTCTCAGCCATTGTGGCATTTTTGAAAATGAGTAGGCTGATAAGCTTGCCAAAGCGGAATTTCTCATGTCTCAACCTGATTCTTCTCTACCTCTGCGTAACATCAAAAGAACCATTTACAAATAAAAAATAACAGAGTATCCGTGTATAGTGATGTAGTTGTGGATAAAAGGTGGAGTGTGTTGCTCAACAAAAGTAGTAGAATCCATTGCCTCGATCTGTCGGAGTTGCTTGCTTTCGAATTATTTTACTGGATTGTTTGCAGAAGCATTTACATCTTATTCGAATCAACTTCGATTTTTATTTCAATTTATATTTTCTTTTCAGTAAAGTCCAATCTTTTTTTAAAGAAAAAGTGCGTATTTATTTTAAGATTTTCAGATTTCATTGTGTAACATCTGGTTGATTGAATTCTCGTAAAATTGCGTGAAAATCTGATCCAATGTTTCGATAATTAATGTTTCTATATATATATATATTTTTTTCACACAAAATAAAAGCTTTGTAATTCTTAGTTTCACACGTCGTTTATATTTTCAATATTTACATTTTTTACACTGATGAAAACTCTAAATTCTCTTTCCTGAATAGTTATTCTTTTCGTTACTAGATAGAGTTACTATAAACTTGTTTGGTATCCAGTGATGAGCAACTACCAGAAAATGATTGCAAATTAAGTGGAAAGAAGAATTACATGGAAAAGAATTGCACATTTCATAGAAATGCACATTCTTGAATGTGTGCGCATATCTATCTTAGTGATGTAACCATTAAAAAATAATACGAAATGAAATATTCATTTTTTTTGTAAACTAGAGCTCTGTAATATTTTGTAATGTATCTTTTATTAAATAATGGAAATAAATATTCCTTTTGAAGATGGTTCTCCTTTGCAGTTCATTTTTTATAGCATAGCCTTACAACAATTAGTATGCATTCAAAAGAATTTGATTAGTTTTTCTTGAAACCCATCCATTTTTAAAACAAATTATTCAGCAAATTCATCATTTGCAATAGATTTAGGGTATATAATTGATAATTGCGACCAGTAAGTCTTATAAGTATGTGAACCTTGAATTCCCCTAGAACAATTTTATTGGCAGAAACTAGATTCAAAACTAATTATGTAAATATTCATGAATGTATTCCAATTAGAGGATTACAGGGTCTGATTAGGAATCAACCTCATGGCTTAGCTATTGCTCAAAATCATGAGTGAGGTCTTAAGGAGTATTGTAAAATAAAACCAAAACATACCAGATGGATTATTTCCTAAACATTGCACATAGAAATGCAATAAAAGTTTATGAAATGTCGTCTGATTCGATGGCATTGTGTCGTTAGCTTGCTGAATGATCCGGCAATAATTTGTAGCGGCAACCGCACATAGAATAACAGGTACATTTTTCTTGTATAATCTGATATTTTCTCAACAGTGGAAAAATATTAATAAAAAAGATCCAAGGATGCATTCTGTTAACTCTATCTGTTCCATGTAAAGCAAATAACTTTATATTGTTAATTAATAATTAAAATCATGATCTATTACGGAAACTATTTAGAAAAGCGCAAGTCATTTATGAGACCTGATCGGTGTATGGAATTTATAGTTAAAACAATACTTTGAAAAAATTTCTTAATAATTTCATAGCAAAGAGCTTAAAAATAATTTTTAAGCTATAAAAATAATTTTTAAGTATCTGTTTGGATAGTTCTGAGTAATACCGTAAACTATGAATATCTATACTTAAAACTTTTTTGGGAAAAATTCCATTATAATTTATTTTATGCAACCATTGGAATCATTCACCCTTCATCAATTTTCAATAATCTATAATATGATAAATATCTTTAATAAATTTCTATTACTTATTGCAATACGAATTTTTAAAATCAAATTTTCACATTTATTATCAAATTTTCATATTTATTTATATTCCAATTAGATTAATCTTCGCATTACAGATTAATCATTTTTTTTCAAAATAATAAAAATAACAACTGAAAAATGCGAATGATTTTTAGTAGGTTTAAAAAATATTTTCGAAAACGTTTGACACTGAATAGCAGTCAAAGGTTGTTAAAAGGCATTTAACTTTCCTCAGGGACTTCCAGGAGGACATTGCTTACATAATGAGTTGTATTCATGTGATGAAATGCGGTAAAAATCCTGGAAAACCTCAAATGATCCTCTGTGCAGAAATGCATGTGGCTAAAAAAAGATCAATATCCATCTCTCGATGTTTAGCGAATGCCGGGATTGAACTTGGAGCCTTCCACTCTTATGTTTCAAGAATGCAGAAATATGTTGGTTTCAGAGGCTGCTTGCGAGTACATATAAATATAAAATATATAGGATTTCAACATGCATAAAAAATTGTTTTTCAAAGAGAAAACTAAGAATTTTTTAGGAAAAATAAAATGTCATTTTATACAGTTTTTTAAAAGAAAAATGTAAACACATGCATATTTGCTACAAGAATGATTAAAATCGTATGGGATAAAAGTTTATAAAAATATTTTGAAAGATCATTTTTTAAAATAATATGTAAATTCTGCTCTATGAAAATTTTAAATTTAATCTTTAAATTAAATGAAGTGGAAAATATTAAAAAATTATAAATTCAAGAAAAAGTAACTAATTTTTTTATTTAGATTCAATGAAACAAATCTTTGTGTTATTAATCAAGACATAGTTCATAGTAAGATAAATTGGGGAAACATTCAGATAAGTAATTTATAAAGATTATAATATTAAATAATTTAGTTTAATTTAATAATATATTTCATTTTTTCAAAATTATTTTCTGAGGAAATGCATAAGATATTGTAAAATCTCTTTCATCACAAAAGTTTCCTTTTTACAATTATTTAATCACTTCTAATCTTTCAGCTTAATTACCAGTTCAATCTAAAAGAAATTTCTAATATTTCTTTTAGATAGAACTTTCAGCTCTTATAAGAATCATTTTAATATTTTTTTTTAGAATTACAAAGGATTTGCAAAATTCACATGTATGTTTTTGTATTCTCAATAAAGATTTTAAACTACAGAGAAATCACAAATCATTCAACTAAAATAGTTATCGTCTTTGTCACCAGATAGCACCACTACTATTTTGGAGTAGTAATTTTGCAAAAATCAGAAAACTAATGAGGATTAAATTTATTTTCTATAAAATTTTGAAGGCAATCATAAAGAAAGCTGCATAATTATCCCAGAAAAAATGATTATTTGTCTTTATTTTAATATATAGTCGTCATTTTATAATAGTTATATATAAAATTAATAACCATTCCATTTAATTTTTATTTATTTTTTTATTTATTTTTTTTTTTTTTATTTAGATGGATTATAAATTGGTAAAAACTTTCAATGTAATATAAAAAATCCAAGAATTTTTCAATCACCTATAAAGAGCGCAACTAGCTTTATTACTTTTAAAAAACAAAAACTGAAATACAACTCTTGAAATTCTTTAATGGAAGTTAGAAGCTACTAAAATCCTGAATTGTGTTTAATGGTAAATGAAGAATAATATAATAATTTAATCCATAAAGTATATAATCCAAATCCCTGATAATGTGATCTATTAAATTTTGAATATTTTAAAAATTCCATTAGATATTTAATTAGAAATATATAAAAATTTGTTAAAAAAAAATGCCTACTTTTTCATAAAAAATGTAATTGTCTATCATTTTTTTAATAAATCTTTCTTTTATTTTCGTATAAATAAAAAACCAACCCAAATAGATATTCCCTTCAAAAATTTATCATCTATTTATGTTATAAATCTTGTATATAAAATTTTCAAATTAAATTTGAAATGAAATATAAATTATAAAAAAGTATCTCATTGAAATAAATTTGATTTTTTTATAAATTATTAAAGCTATAGAACTAATAAAAACAACGACATATAAATTCAAGTTTTTTTTTTTTATTTAAAATTCGTTTATATGATGTATTGAATATTTGGGAGTTTTAAATAGTTTGGAATATATTTAAGGAATTTCTCAGTTTAAATTATGCATCTCAAATTTTCTCAATTAATATATTTTAGAGAAAAAAGTAGTCAAAATTTGGGATCAATTAAATTTTTTTGAAAATAATCACAAAAAAATTTCAGATTTTAATTTTATAATAGTTTTGTTAAAAATTAGAAAGTTAGTATTTATTTTCACAACTGTTTAATTTTTTTAAATTTTTTGTATCAAATAAATGCGACTATTTAATTGTACTTAATTAAAAATATTGTCATTGAGTGAAACGTGGCTCATATAGAACAAAGTGGAAAAAATTAAGACCAGACAATTAATAATGATGTACTATAGAGAGAATTTATTAAATATAATAAAATATCACGTTTTTCTCCGTTGATGTGTACAAAACCACTTTTATGACAAAAGTCTTTTTTCTTCCTTTTTAGAATAATTTTGAATTCTTCTAATCTTATGTTTTAATTTAAAAATTCAGCATTTCTTTTGATTAAAATTTTTAATTCTTTCAAAGCAAAATATTTTATAATACAAGGTCTTCATAAATTTTACTTGTACTTTCTATAATATTTCATAAACTAGTGAAATCACCACGAATTAAAGTAGTTATTTTGAATGTCACTAGATAGCGCCACTACCGTTTAATATTTTGTAAATCGTAATTCTCTCTTCCACTCACAACCATAATATCTGTGGGGAAAATGTTTTATTTACTTTTTATACTTATTCTCTTAAAATTATTTTTACTCATTTTTTAAATCTGATGTTTACTTTTTTTATATGATTATTATTGATTTTAAATTCTAATATTTACTTATTTTTTAAAATCTGGAAAAGAAGCCCAGTGACTATATTGAAATGCTCAGCCATTTTATATGATGAAGTAAAAGGTGAAAGATGTTATAAAATGTAAATATATAATTATTCATGAATTAAAGTGCTGTGATGTTTCATGTTGTGAATGTTTAAAAAAATGAAATAAAATAAAGTTTAAATGTAATTATAACTCTTTAATTATAATAGATGCTTAAATGTCAGTATATCTCTTTTAACTATGATTCACTAGACCATATTTTAATTACTTAATAATTTGTCCTTTAGATTGATGAGTGCTATTGTCAATTTGAAATATCCTTGAAGTAATAATTAAGGAATCCCCAATTGCCTTATCATTATTTCTTAATAATCATTCATTGAAAGTTAGTTTCAGAATCTGACAACCTATTTTTCTGTTTCAGATTACTTACATTAATTATTAGAGGAATTGAACTTATTCCCAACTTCTGGTCGCCTCACATCGTTTCTTCAGTTCAAGAACTATTGGGAAAAAATTGCAATGAAAATTTCAATAGTTCGAACATTGTTTCTTGCAATTTCTATATTTTTTCTAAGCCATAAAAGTTTCTGGGCAGTAAATGATTTGGAAGCAATGAAGTACAAAAGGTCACTGCAGCCATGTGTCTCAGTGAATTGATGGCAAAATAATATAGCATGAAAGTTTTGAAGCTCTTGTCCAGATAAGAAAAATGTCTAAGATGTGTTGTTATTTTGTAAAGAATTCTTGAAAATTTTAAGTGTCTTACTTCTCCTTTTACAAATTTTTATTTTCTATAAAAATATTCCTTACTTTCTGGATGACCATCGTATGTAAAATCCTTCAGCAACACTTAAGATACTAATTTTAGGGAAATAACCCGATGCTATTATACATCAATACCTAGAAGTATTCATCTTTTTTATAATATGGATTCAGTTTGCTTCAAAATGTTGGAGGATTGAAATATGTTTTTTAAGCAAAATGGGGCTATCATAAAAAAATTTTGTTTCACTTACTAGATTGCTAACAGTGCTTTTCACTGACTAGGTGGTTTGGAATCACTCTAATTTAGGTAAAAAGTTATATACTTCTACTTTTGAAGAAAATATAATGGATGCTCTATTTTTGATTTGAATAAAACATTAATCGGAAAAGTAGTTTGATATATTTTCGAGTTTTTCTTTATGAAAGATCTAAATAGGATTTTTATATTTAAAAGAATTCTTTAAAAAACGCAAATTGGTTTTGGGATTATAAGAAAGTCATATTTTTGATTTGATTTTATCACAGAATACTTTTGAAGAACTTTCACAAAATAATGATTTAACTCAGAAATGTTCTCGTAACTAGAATAATGACATAGAGCTCCAGTTATTCTTCCACAACTGTTATGTATTACTATACTCCAGCTATTCTTCTAGTTATTCTGTTAAGAACTGGCTTTTTCAAATTTTTTTTAGGTTTTAAATGGTTTATTTCAACTTAATGATGCTTTTATAATGCCATTTATTTGAACTACAATATTATTTCAAACAAAATTTGTTTTAATTAAGTGTCCTTAGAAGTAAAATAAATTATTTGTACTTTATAAAACTGAATTTGTTATGAAATCTTATTTAGACAAAATAAATAGAAACATTTTTTGAGGTTGGGGAAAAAAAAAAAAAAAAAAAAAAAAAAACGGATCAAAGAAAAGAAATATATAAAACGCGTCCTTTGTAATAAATTTTCTTTTATCCAAATGAAATGCAAATTACACTTTACTTCCTTCAAGTAAAAATTTAAATAAAGTCATTTGTTAGCAAAGCTATATAAATATTTGCTATTCTACTTATATTTGAAAGAAAAAGCAATCTTTCATGAAATATCATTGTACACATAACGATATAAGAGCTCTAATATATTAATATTTATTCTCTTTCTTGATATCAAACATTTATAATAGCCATTGATATTAAATTTTCAAGGCATATTCAATATTTTAGTTCAGCTATTTCCCAAAAAATATATTATTTTTAGGAAAATCAGATATTTGAAATATTAAATGTTTTGAATTCTCACATTATTTCTTAAAAGTAAAAGTACATTTTTTTCTAAGTACCAGAATCTTAAAGGAAGAGTTTAAAAAGTAATTTTCTCACTTGCATTTTATAGATTAATTTATAACTGTCTGGATTTCCTTCTTATTTGAAATAGGAAAGTTTGCTTGAATAAATATTGCACTTTCAAATGTCTTGACTGAACATTTTTATCTTAAGACATGAAACAAATATAATAATAATTATATTATATTATTCTTTTTTTGATATTTTTGTACCCATGAAAATATTTAGATTTATAAATGTTTTCATTTCTATTTTAATCTATATTGTAAATATGTTTCTATTTTTTATATTAATTACCATGGTATATTTCGCTCTTTATAAAATTATAAATGTATTAAATAACATTTTTAATAAACAAAATTTTTTTAATTTAGGTGAAATATGTAGAAAATATACTAATAAAAAATAATAATTAGAGTTTATGTATTTGGTGTGCTAAAAATTATAAATTGTGATTAGAATTTAACAATTTCCTTTAAAAAAGAATTCAGAATAACAATAGGTTAGTGATTCTATTAAATTACATATTTAATAACTATATATATATATATATATATATATATATATATATATATATATATATATATATATATATATATAAAATCCAGATTGTATAAATGACAGGGGATATAAATGTTATATAGTTTATCTGCATTTTTAATACTACTCATGTTTGTAGAGTAAATCTTGATTTCAATTATAATAACTATTCCTTAATTTATTTATTTTATATTTACACATGCAATCAACAATATTAGGTTTTCAATTGCTATCAATGCTGTCGAATATTAAAACGTTTGTCACGAATGCCGAGAATAAAATATAATATTTTGTGAAATGGATTGAAAACACTTTTTCAGAAATTTTCAGTTAATATCTAAAAGAGATAATTTGGAGAATTTAAAAAATAAAAAAAGTTTTAACTTATTGAAGAAAACAAAATCTGTATGATGAAAAGTAAATTTTTAACTTTTTAATTAAGAAATTTCAAACATTAAATTAAACATAAGAGACTTGCATTTAACATATGACATGCATTATGTTACCTCATTAGTCATAATTTCTCATCCTTTCCAACCGAAAGGAAACTCCTCTGATTCCATCAAGTCAAAATAGGTAATAATACTCATAGATACCTGCATTGTCATGTTATTTTGAATTTTGATTGTCTAACGCAGTAATTCTCAACAGTTCTTTTTTGTCACATCACACTTTTAACGATTTTCAAATTTTGGGTCACACAAGGAACATGTAAGATAAACTTAGAAATTGTTTACTTACTTACACTGTGTAAAATAATTTTTGATAATAATTTTAATATATATGTTAGTAAATAGGTTATGATTATAATCTGTAAAATAAAATAATTATTACTAGAAAAAAAGATTGTACATTTATTGAGGAATTAATTAAACGGTTATAATAAGTATGCTTTTAATGAGAAATTTGAGCTTGATGTTTTTCGAAAATTTTATTTATATTTGTTTATAAAAATGACAATGCTACTCTCAAATTGTCTTCTATATTTATCAGTCTCGACCTTTCTTTCATTTTTTATGTTAATTAATGCTGAAAATCCGAATTCCCACAAATAAAGTATTGATTACGTTGTAGTTATAAATGCAGGGAACACTTGAAATTTCTTCATGTGGAGCAAATATTTCAATTTATGAAAGGTCACAGCAATGGAAGATAAAAACATTTAATTATAAAAAATATGGTACTTAACTGTAAAAACAGGTTTTTCTTACACGCACTTTTCTTTGATTTAAAGAAACTTCACTCATTATAAAAAAGCATTATAATTTTATATAAATTTGTAAAGTAAGAGACTCGGTCTATTTTGAAAAATAGAAGATCCATCACTGGCGTGTAGTGCTGCCATCTACAGTCATCTAACTGAGAGAGAAATGAACTCTTCGGACTTGCCAAGGAACTGTACTCTCTGTCTGTCACAGTGTCAGAATTTAACTTGACTGAATTTAGGGTTAGTACAAATATCTAAATAAATATAACACAGGTGCTTTAAACCCCAAATACATGTGCACTAATACAAGAAAACGTAACATTTAGTGAAATATAATTTCATAACTCACACACACACAATTATGATTGTATGAAACTAAAATATTTTTGTACCATAACACTTAATCCATTCTTTTTTTGAACTTTTACGGGATTTTCAGCTTAATTTTCCGAATTGCCAAATGAAAAATTATCATTTGAGCTTCAGCCCATGGTTTTGATTCCCATCTCGAATATAAATATTTATATTTATTTAAAACTGCAGGTGACAGTCGAATTATCACAGTAATCCCTAAAAAGGGAATTAAAAGAGCATCTTTCCTATCCAATGGGGAAACAAGCTCAATCATCAACAGGATATGGTCTCATGAAGAATGTATTGGCAACAATCAATTATGGTGTGAAATAAATTATAATTAATTATAGAGAATTAGTCTTGTGTTGTGTTTGTTTTATTGTTAAGTTTGTGAAAAGCCAATAGTATTTATTATTAACAAGAAACCCCGTAACCAGAATTCTGATGCAACAATCTCTTATAGGGGGAAAAAACATCTGAATGACAAACAAACTAAGCGAATCCAAAAATCTCTTTTAAGAAAATTATTTATTATTTTTTTATTTCGATGGCAATAATAGTTTAAATTGCTTATGTTATATACATTTTCGAAAACTTATTTCTTAGAAACCTGGTATTTTTCTGATTTTTAAAAATGCTAAATTTATTTATTTATTTATTTATTTATATTTTTTTTCTTAAACTTTAACATAAAGACACAACATTGATTTCCTGAAATTTGATACTCAGTATGTTTGAATAAAAATTTATGATAGTTTATCTTTTCAAATAAGGCAATTAAAGAGAACCTTTGACTTTAAGTTTCCACTTGAAATCATATGCTTATTAATATGCAGGAATTAAAAGTATCGAGTTAATAGGTTTGTGGAACGAGGCATGATTTTGGACTCGGCAACTAGAAAATTTTATAGCTCATCAAAATTTTTTATAGCTTATTTTTACTCACAAGCTCGTAAAGTTGGAAGTGATGTGATTTATTTGCAGTAATTTAATAAAAGTAACTACTTCCTTTAGTTCCAAAGTTTGATATTTGATATTAATTTGTTTAGAACTCTTAAACCCTTTAAGATCAATGACTCTTTATTAATTCTAGAAATTCAGAAACATAAGTAAACTTATATTTTTTGTTTACTTTTGAGTTAATAATAGTAATAAGTAATTATTTTTATGCATTTTTTAAATATCTGTACATTTACATGGAAGTTTTGTAAATTTGTTTGTGCATTTTTGTTTCAAGAACAGCTAATGGTCTCGGCAAAAAAATAATTGATGCTGGGGCTTTGAGTTTCAGCAAAAGATAAGGAAATATATCCTTTCAACGATACCATTATTATTCATGTTTTTAGATTATAGCTTAAAATGTTTGCTTAAGAACAGTTTTTGATTGAAGTAATGACTGGATACAGAGATTTTTTTGCTTAGATGAGTAGAAATACTGGTTGTTACTACTTGAGCCAATACTACAACAATAATGCAATCTGTGTAATAGCTACTCATACTCATTAACTTACATACTCATATTACAAAAGAACCAATGGTGCTACTTCTGAGAAAAATTACAATGGTACTACAAAAAGTATATTTATTTGTCTGAGCGGATAGAAACTGCTTTTTTGTGAGATATTTAATTTGTGATTTAATTCATTTTCAATCAATGGAATTTTTGATGGGAAATGAGTTATAAAAATTTTTTTTCATAGAAGGAATATTTTAATGATGTATATGTATGCTTGTAAACGGGGTGAATAAGTAAAGTTTTAAAACTTTTGTCTCAGTTATTAAATAAACATTAAAGTAAATAGAAAATTAATTTTGCTTTGTTAAGTGAATAGCGTTTAATTATAAGTGCCATTAATCTTAACAATTATAGATATTTAATTTGGAGTTTATTGATGAAATATATAGAATCTGATATTTTACAGAATATAACGATATTTCTACATTTCTTAAGCATATAAATTTATTAAATAAATTAACAAACATAAGAGGAGATTAAGCATTTTTAAAAATATTTTCTTTTTATGGTATTAATAATAGACAAATGCATGTTTAGCAGTCTTATTAAATCAATCCTTCCAACAAATTTCAAAATAATCTAATCTCGATTACTTTAATTTTTTTAAAATACTATTTAATAATCAAAACGGAGAAAATTATTTACGAGAAATGTTTTATAAATAAACTATAATGAAAATGGTTTCTATGTGTTATGTAATACAATCATGAAACTAATGCTTCATAATCTCATGTTAATGTTCATTAGAGCCTAAGACTTTATTTTCCTAAGTAATTATTATATTTAAAAAATAGAAACTAAACCTGATCCCATGGTATACGTCCATCATATTTGAATTTCCACTTATCATGGTTAAAAAATCATTGCCTTAGTCTGCAAAAATTGACATACAAAGCAATACGTGAATAAATCTGTAACTGTAGCGTAACAATTTTATCAGACTTAGAATGGCAACGAGTATTTAGTTCTCATCAAAAGGAAACAATAACAGGAAAGAAATATTTGAACTCCAGCTGTCCTGGAGTGGGTAACTAAAGTACTGTTTCTCAATTTATAGTAAAATATTGATTTCTGTTTCTTGTATATTTTTTAATTGTTCTTATATTATGTTCTGTTCTTATAAATGACTTAATAAAAAATGTTTCAAGCAAGCTGACACTATTTTATTCCAAAAATGCTTAAGTAATGTTATTAAAAATTTAGTTAAGCTAAACATAATTCGAAATCCTTCATTACCTATTTTAATATCGCATAATCACAACTATGTCCTACTTTTTTGAACTCAAAATTTTTGGATAGGTAAATTGTGAACATTATAAACATTAAAATTTAATTTTGTAAACTGTTGTCGTTTGTATTTCTTATCAGACATTTTAATTTTAGGAAAATAATCATTAAGAATTCTAGAATTTAAATTACGACTTACATGTAGATTAAAGAGACTTTGATGTAATCTTATTACGATCATGTGTGCAGGTTGGTACCTATTAAAATTTTAGGTTTATTTATGGAATTTAGACAAAAATACAAATATTTAAACTTCGTAAAAACTGCTAGTTGTATGTTTTTGAATAATACATTATTTTGTTTTTGAGTTCTTGTAGATAACAATAAAATTCGTAAAAATAAGTTGAAATATCGTTCCTACTTAACCAATGAAATCTCTTGGAATTTATTAAGTCATTGGCTAGTTTTAAAGTAGTGATAATTAATACGTTAATTTCTTTAATAAAATATTATGGCAGATTTTAAAATTTGTCCAAATATCATTATATAGTTTTTATATGCGTATATTTCATACATGCCAATTGACAAATATAAAAAAATTAAGAGTCTACCTACGTATTAAAGAATACTTCAACGCAATATGTACCCTTATCCGTGTTACTTAAAGAAAATAATTGTAGAATGATAGTATTAGTTAGATTTTTACATTTAAAATTAGGCATAATTTATAACTCCTGTTTGTGCTGTTGATACTTATTAGATCCTTTCATGGCTTAAGTTTTAGACATATTTAAAATACATTTATTTTCTTTAAAGTTTCATGTTGACAGTTTCAACTTCTGATTTAAAACGTTATTTTGACGAGGAAAGATTATTTAATGAACCATGACAATTTTTCAAGAATTTGTGACGATTGATTATAATTTTGGTTTTTTTTTATGGCGATCATTTATTTCAAATCACTCGAAAGAGATGGCTTTTAACAAAAGACATAACTTCAGTGAGAATACATGTTTTGTATGCAACAGGTTGCAAAGAATTTTAAGTTTTGAAATTTTTAATATGAATATATTAATACCATAAAACGCATTTTCATTTTAACATCACATCTGACATAGTTTTCATTTCATCTGACATTTTTAATTACAGAATTTTTGTGAAACATATTTTTATAAAATTGAAA
Organism: Latrodectus geometricus; assembly: GCA_026290005.1. Taxonomy (NCBI): domain Eukaryota; kingdom Metazoa; phylum Arthropoda; class Arachnida; order Araneae; family Theridiidae; genus Latrodectus; species Latrodectus geometricus. Next base: position 147,490 of record JAPDSC010027996.1, read on the forward strand.
TAATATTTGAATAAGTACAAAAGTAAATAGCTTCATGTTGAGTTAAATTTAAGAAATATTGATTTCCATTTTTTTCTTTCTTCTAGACAGCTGATTTGGTAGGTCTTTTTATTTTATATATTCTTACGAATAAATTTATTTTATATATTCCTACGAATCTATTTATTTTTTGTTTCAGGGTATTTATGTTACAATATAGCAACACAGTATACAATTTGTGATTACTTGGCATTTTCTTAATTTCTATGAATCGAAATTTTGTTACAATATTCAGTATATGATGGTTCTTATTAATTTATTTAATGATTTCTTTGCTATAAGATTTATCAATGAAAGTATTACAAATTTCTCTATAAAATATTTGATATATATATATATTTAAAACTTTTCACGGTGTTCTTATAGTAGATTTCTCAGGGCATTTTTATACTCATAATGAAGGGGTATGTTGTATAATAACCCCCTCTGAATCATTAAATTGCTAAAATGTTTACTAATTGTATTTCTAAGTTATCATATTTTATTGCTTGAAAAAAATCAGCACAGAATTTTTACATCATTCAAAACTAAATAAATAAAGAATTAAAAACTTTTAGCATTTGAAAAAAGAATTAATGAAGCGAAGTAAATATTGAGATAAAAGTATCAAAATAAAAGAATAAAAACAGAACATATTACGAAGAAATAAAAGAAGAACAAGTTTCTGAGAATATGTCCTACGTGGAAATTTAATTAACGTTTTGCTAATGAAAAGAATATTTCGCAAACATGTTAAGTGCCACTTCACATCCATAACCATGTTTTTACGTAATAAATTATTTTTGAAAGTTTTTATAAAATCAAAAATATTTGATTTTTTAAAATATTAAAGCATTACGCGATTAACTTTAATGGGTAATAAATAGTTATAAAGAAAATTACAGTAACTACTCTATCTGCGTAATGGAATAATAAGAAGAAACAACATTAAATGAAGGCAATAAGAGATTTTCACCCATTATAAAGAATAATTCTGTGTAAATGGGCACTACAAATAATTGACACTAGATTTAATTAGCCCATAAGCATTTATTTTTTTTAAAGGAAAACAAGTCTTAGATTTGTCATATTAATTTTATTATATTTTTTCCTTTTTTAACTACATAAATGATGTAATATTTTGTAATAGTTCTAATTTTATCATTTAGGAAACATTTGAAAGTTAACAATAATATTTGTATCATGGAAAATTTTGAAAAAAAAAAATCTTGAAAAAAGATTACTGTCAAAATTGTGTGTTTAGTGCGTCAAAATTGTGTGTTTTATTCGTTAATTTAATAAACTTCACGCGACTTCCTGGGAAAAGAGTTGATTTAGTCTAGAAAAAAGCAACTATGTACTAGTAATTTTATTCTTTCCCTTTAGGACGTAAGCTATTTTTAGACTGTTCCCTATCTTTTGTGTTCGGTGAACGAAAGTTGATAACAGATTGAAGAAATTCATCTTAAGAGACGAAGAATCGGGAAAAATTATTTTCTAATAGTTAGTGTATAGTAAATAAATATTGGAAAATACACCTGGATGAAAGGAAAAGATGAAACATGACAGAAATGCGTTTATATCCAAGAAAAGGGAGATAGAACCTGTTAACACAATTATACAATGATCTAACAGTGTTTTGCCCTTAAGTTAAAAATATTATATTTTTTAATTAAAATTAATTATAGCTCAAATAATAGTTTTTATTATAAGATATTTATAAATTAAAATTTTTTAAGTAATTATTAGGTTGTCTCTCATTCATTAAATACTGCATATATTTTATGATTCAGTTTTTTTTTATAAAAGGATGAATAATCGGAGAAAGTGAAATGTATAAAACATATTTTTATGCTTAACTGAAAATATTAAAAACGAATATTTTTGATACTTTTATTGAAATGGTTTTAAAACACTAATTTTCATTTTATCTCCTATTGCAATACATAAATTAATAAAATGTATTAGTATTCAGTTTTAAATGAAAAAAATCTACAAATGTTGAATAAAAAATGCATTAAATTAAAATTCGATAGTCGTATTGCACAATATTTAATTCACACAAATGTATATATTTGTATGTTGATACAAATCATAACTTATTAGTCTTCTAATCCAAATATCCTATAGATTTTAACATCATCATTAAAGGGTTTATTTTTACAATGAATAAAATTTCCTCAAATAATTCTTTAATTTAAGAAGCCTAAAAATGACAAATCATTCTTTAAAGTATTAATAATAATATTATAGTAAAAAAGTATGAAATAGTTTTTTAAATTTTGCTATTTTTGATAGAAACCGTTAAAAAATGAAAAAAGCTTTCTCCGCAGAGCTTAACAATACTTTATCAAATAAGGTAAATTAGTTTCGTTACCTATAAATTCAAGTTGGATATACTAAATTAGTTTTTTTGCTCTTTTTAGCTTTTTTTTTTTAAAAAACTTTTTCCATTTATATTTTAAGCAAAGTATTTAATAATTTATTATAATTGAATATATTATTATAATTAAATATAGTTATTAGACATAATTAATTCTATTAAATTTTAAATAGAATATTTGTATTTTAAGTAAAATATAAAGAAACATGAAATTAAAGATACTTGTTACACTGGATAAGAAATAGTTTTTTGGATGAACATAACTAAAAATGGGATATTTGTTTAATCAGCATAATTTAAAGACTAATGTCTTTTGAGAATATGCTTCTAAGACAGAAAAAATATTAACAAAAATAAAATATTAAATATTTTTAAAAAGCATGTTTTTCCTAGAAAAATATCAGTAAGATAGAAATTGTTGAAGTTATGATAAAACAACATTTTTATATTTTAATGAAAAGCACATTGAAGCTAGTTTGTAAAAGATTGCTTTACTTAAAAAAAGAGAAGAGTGTTTCTATTGTTAAAGCAACTACTATAGTCATGAATGTGATAAAAGTGTTGTATTCCTTAGGCTGTACGTAATACTAGCATAAGAAAAATAGGGAATACAGTCAGAAATATACAGCCAGCCACTGAGCTTAAAAAAATGGGACCAGAGAAGTCAATAAGTTGAGTTTAAATTATATATTTTTGATGAAAGAAGTAATTAGGTAATTTGGAAGTTAGTTTTTCTTTGTTTGTTTTAAACGAAAATAACTGATTGCAGAAAAATATACTTTGAAAATTATTTTGTATGATTATACATTATGATAGAGTTTTAAGGAGGTAGTATGAGTTCAAGAGGATGTTTTATTAAAAAAAACTTCTTAGATTGATATTTTTGTAACATTTTTTGTGCAATAGATCAGCGTTTCCCAACCTTTTTTGTCCAAGGCACACTTGTCGCGGGGAAAAAAATCACGAGTCACACCACCATTAGAAAATGTTAAAAAATTAACTCTGTGCCTATATTTATTGAGTATAATAAAGTAATTCTCTTGAATAGGAATCAAATAAGCACAAAGAAAGTATTTTATAATTACTTTATTATGAAATATTAAGTAAACAGAATAGTGAAAAATTATAAAATACTTTCAGTGCGAAACCTGGGCCTGTTTGGCTGAACACAAGGCTGATATTCTGGCTGGAATCGAAGAAAGACACACATGTAGCTCTTCGTCAACAGCTCTCAGTCTCTCTCTGTATTTGGTTTTCATATCAATCATGCTTGAAAAGCTAATCTCACATAGATATGTAGTGGAAAAAGGGAGCAATGTCAAAATAGCTTTGTTTGCCAGAAGGGGGAACTCCTTGGCAGTATCCTACCAAAAACTATCCAAAGGTAGATCAGCAAATCTTAGCTTGCAACCACGATTTTGTCTCAGTTCAATTAGTTCCTCCTGCTCCTGTAAAGTCATTTCTTTTCCAACAACTGATGCTGAGCTATAACGGTCCCTAACCCAGTCAAGGCATTCAGTGGAGACTGAAGAGAAATAAAATGACAACTTCTCCTCAAGAGTTTTCAAATGCTTAATTATTATCTCACACAGTGCAGCAGTGTGAACACCTTGCCATTGGATGGTGAGTGTGAACATTTCAAGACTGCCACTTTCCACGTGTTGATGCCAGAGTTGCACCTTTGAACGGGCTCCATTTATTTTATCTGTACTTGTAAGCAGGTTTTCATTTCGGCCTTGCATTCGGGTGTTCAATTCATTCAGATGATGAAATATATCTGCCAGGTATGCCAGCCTTGCACACCACTCATCACTTGCAAGCTACTTTGCGTAATCTGACCCCTCATTTGTCAGAAACACTTTAAGTTCCTTCCGCAGCTCATACACACGAACCAAGACCTTACCACGAGACAACCACCGGACCTCCGTATGAAACAGCAAGGCTTTGCTCCCATCTCCTCACACAAAGCTGCGACTTTTCATGGGTCATGACTTTACAATGCGCACAACATCATCCAACACATGAACTAAGGCTGATGGTAAAGTCTTGGCTACGAGGGCTTCACGGCACACCACGGTGCTTCAGACGGTACACTGGTGTGCCGCGGAACAGCGGTTGGGAACCGCTGCAATAGATAACATTAACAGTTTTTCATGTAATAAAATGTTTTGAAAATGTACTCTAATATAATTAACTCCTTGGCATTACCATTCATGTGGCCCCCCTAACAATTTGATTGCAAAGCAGTCTGTCTCATGCCTTAATGCTCCAATTTGTTACTTTATAGCTCTTGAGATCCTTTTCAAAACCTCATTAAGCTATCTTTTCCTTGGTATACCTCGTTTGCTCTGACATTGGTACTGACCTTTAAAACATTCTCTATACATCGGTTGTCATTTATTCTCTCTATGTACCCCAAGATTGAAGTTTTTGATTTAAGTAATTTTTATATGTTTTTCTTTAAACAGTTTTTGAATTCAATTGATGGATCAATTTAAAAAATTTGATTTGTGTCGTAAGTCAAAGTTGTAATGATTGTTATGAAATCATAACAATTTTGTTTTCGAAAAAAATAAATATGAGCAATTATTTTTTTTAATAGAATTTTTATAATTTCGCCCTAGAAACTTTCACTAGGTTGAAAGATTAAATATTTTAGTTTCAACAAGACATCAATATTGAAAATGATAATGGATATTCAAGTACCGAATATATTGGATACAAGTTTTCATCTTTTAGAAAACAACAATATTAATTTATGTCATATGTATTTTATTGAGGTAGTTGTACTTATTTAACTTGATCAGGTTTAATCTTACATTTAAAAATATTTATGGAAGTAAATATTTACATAATTTTGAAATATTTAAACTATCTCAAGCATTTTTTTGTTTCAGAAACATTCACTAACTCATTTAAAATGCAGTTACACTTAAAGTTAAATTCTATCAGAAGAGAAAATTAAAAGATAGTGAGAGAGAACGAGACCGATATATATATATATATATATATATATATATATATATATATATATAT